>JAUOBX010139919.1:0-18707 GCA_032360705.1 Eupentacta quinquesemita
TAACTTGGGCCTGTAAGGTATAGGATTCAAAAGAGCATCATGCAGCCTGTACATGATTATCATAGGCCTACTCATCATTGCCAATGCCTACATAATTGATTCTTTACAGGACAGCGTGGATCACTGTAGCCCTCCTTGTATGGGTATGCCGATGTGAGTGTATGTGTTAGTCTGTACGCTTTTTGTTCGTAACCACTGCATATCCCTCTATATTTAACGTTAGCTATGACATGTGGGCTAAAATACTCAGGTGAGCTGAAATTCGACATCCAGCTGGCAGACAACAAAATCAACCACAACTCATGCTTCAATAACTGCGAGGAATCACGACACACTTCTGTGTCTTCTTCACGGATGGTGTCGAGAGTGAGAAAGTGTATGAATGGATTAATAATAATAATAATAATAATAATGATAATGAAATAAGTTAGTTTTATATAGCCAATAACCACCAACAAAGGTGCACTAGAACGCTTCACATCGAATAGGAGAAAGACGAACAAAACAAAAACAGAGAGCAACAATACAGTGAACACAATATTAGAAACATTTTTCGAAAAGATCGGGGTTTTAAATGATCAGGTTTTAGTCTCGACTTGAAGACTCCGACAGACGGCGAAAGGCGTATCTCTGTCGGCAGACCATTCCACTATAACTGCATCAACGGCAAATGATCTCTCGCCGTAGAAGTTGGTGTCAGGGAGAGAAGGAAACTCGAGAAGTTGTTGAGATGATGAGCAAAGGGACCGGCTGGGTGTGTATGTTGCCAACTGGTCTGAGATGAACGCCAGGGCTATGTCATGAAGTACCTTATAAGTTATTAGGAGAATTTTGACTTGAAACGGGTTCTGTATTCGGCAACCAATGTGATTTTTGTAACACGGGGTTATGTGTTCATTCTGCTGGTTTCAAGCGGACTGCTAGAGGGGCTGCGATGTTCTGTATGCGCTGCATCTTGGCAATGTAGACGTCTGGAATACCGAAAATTGTAGAATTGCCGAAATCAAGCTGGGATGTCACGAATGCGTTGATGAGCCTCATGGTGATGTTCTGATCTAGATAGTCCCTCATTTGTTCGATGCGTCTAATGGCACACAGAGCTGCTTTACACCTCGCGTTGATATGATCACTCATTGATAGGGCCAGGTCCATACTCACTCCAAGAAGGTTGCGTACTTGCGCTGAAGCATAGATCCGTGAATATCCGAAAGTAATAGAACAGGAGGTATCCGGCACTTTGCTGTACTTGCATGAATTCAGTTTCATTACCATTCAACACAAGTTTTTGTAGGTACACCGAATCTGAATATCCCAGACATAGGCTTCCATTTTCCTCATGGCATCCTCGATATCTTACCGCGTGAATGTCAGATATAGCTGTGTATTATCAGCATAGACGACACTGCTAATACCTCTTGTCACATCTTGAAGTGGTGCGCTGTAGAGGGTAATCAGAATCAGCCCAGATACAGACCCTTGCGGAATTAGTTTTTGTGTGTGGTGAGACGGATTGACCAATTACTACAGACTGAGAACGATCATGCATTTATGATGTAAACCAGTTCTTAACCGTTCCAGAAATACCATATCGAATAGAAAGGCGATCGAGGAGGATGTTGTGATCGATAACTCGGTGCGCGGTAAGGTCGATGTGCTGCCTGCATTGGTGTAAGGAGATTGTTTGGTTAGAGGTTTGGTTGGTTAGGTTTGCAGCTGACTAACAGCAGTTCTCTCGACGATGTTGGCTAAATATGGCAAATTAGGAATCGGACGATAGCTTGAATACTCATTGGTATCAAGATTACTCATCTTCAGAGCATGCTAAAGGGGTTCATGAAATTTACCAGCTGATAGTGCTGATTGTCGATGTAAGTGACGGCGGGGACCAGGCCTTCTAGGCAGATGTCAAGAAGCGACGCTGGAAGAGGATCCGACTGACAAGCAGTTACTAAAGATGATTTGATGACCTCACAGACAATCATTTCCTCCGAGGTTTCAGAAAACTCGGAGAAAGACCTGACACAAGCATCACTGAGATTAACGTACAGAGGACGTTCTTCAGTTGCCTCTAGTTGTTCCTCTAATTACCCTACCTTGTCGCTTAAGTACGCTGCAAATTCACGAGCAATCACCCTCTTGTCGACGTGTTTGGATACTGCTAATCCACAATCAGAGAGAATACGGTAACTTTTCAACTACGCTAAAAGGACTGCGTTGATCAGCTTCCTCTATCTGCGAACGATGAGTTCTTACTGTCGAACAACAACCTGGTATATATTCTAGACTGGTCTCCTGTGAAGTTCCCTGTGAACCAGGAGTTGTTGTGATATGACGTGCTTGGAGATATTCGGGGAACATTTGGTCGCAGCATGATCAGACGTGATAAACAGAGGGTAATGACACCAAATCATCGTCCCTCCTAGGAATAATCAGATCTGATGTGCCCTTTGTCGTGGGTAGGACTGTTGACAACTTGTTTGAGACCCGTCGATTCCTTGGGTTCAGTAAGAAAAAAAGAGGATTTATATATCGCCTTTAATAGAAACAATCTCAAAGCGCTTTACAGAGGTGAAGGAACAACAAATGAACAGGAGAAAGAAGTACCAAACCAGGTGACCGCAAACAAGACCGCATTCCTGTTAGATAGATCATCAATATGAATATCGAAGTTATCCGCTATAAGCAGGTTCCCTGGTGCCTTAAGGACTGTTTCCAGGAGAGTTGCGAAGTCCCTGATAAACATGTTGGAGGAAACTTTAACACACATTTTCTGTTCATAGCCTGAAATGTAATGGGATGCCTGAAAATGGTAATGAAATGATGTTCACACATGGTGGAAATCGGTCAACTTTTATGCCTCCCAGTGCAGTGGCAACGTTCTCTCGACTGGAACCGCGCAATTAGATGAATATGACTGGACCTCGCAAATGTCATTTCCGACATTCTTTTGGGTATCAATAGTTGACTATTCTTTGACTGCTCCGCCTGTGATGTCGCTTCGTTTAGAGGGTCTTCCTTGGTATGTCCCTCCCACTTCTCAAAAAGATCGACGCCCCTGACCTGTACCCACTAGGAAAATGTTGCATTTCCACTTCAACCGTAGCCTGTCAACACGTTTTTAAATCAACCTATTCAAATCAACCTATTCAGACGTCAACATCGTTGACATATACAAGTCATGTCAACAATGTTAACAGTGGTCTATGAAAATCAAGCTATACTGGACTTTGCTGTCAGCCATTGACTCAGCATTGCTGGCTCATAGTACTCATTATATGACTTGAACTTATACTGGACTTGGTGTTCCAAAAGTCACCGTCAAAGAGTGACTGATTATGCGTTCCATGATTACAGCAGTCTATAGGCGGCCTGACTAAATTTGTCGGCAGCCATGGCCTAAGCATTGCTGATCGTTAGTAGTGTCCAGTTGTCCACAACTAATGCTCGTTAGCAATATTCGAAGTAGTTGCACACCCAGGTTTGATAGTTTGCAAGAATTGTGTTTCGAGGAACTGCTAATGAGTAGGTTCGAAGACCTTCTTCGGGTGGGTGTGTGGTTGGGGAGAGGGGGAGGGGTATTGGACTGAAGGATATGAATGATACCATGGTGTACGACGCGAGACTTGCATGGGTTGGGCAGTTCATTAGGAAGCAGGAAGTGAATGCTCGAATAGAGGATGGATCAGCAGACACCAACCTCCAGTCAACGGGCTGCATCCAGGAGTGATCAAGAAAAAGCGACGAGCACTTTTCGCAGATACAATTGATGACATGAAGCTGTAGAATGGATCGTCAGGATGTAAATAGAACGATACGACCCGTCATTTTATGGTCTCTGACGCCTACTTAACGCTATCGAATCTGCATTGTAATTGAGCGATGAAATCCAACGTCTATGAAAGTTGGCGAATTAAGTCTCTGGTAAGTGGTTCATGATAGCTGGTATATAACGATTGATAAGCAAGGTTACCAGTCAATGAGGATGTTTTCAATAACTATACCCTATAATAGCACCGAAGTGCATGATAAATGACCTGATTGAAGCCTTCAACAATCGAAATAGAGGCAACTTTTGAACGATATCTTTTGAAAATTGTCGTTTTGGATTTTCGTAAGTTCGGGTAATCCGTCCAACAGTACTTAGGCAGCAGACGGAAAAGAGTAAAAGTCCGCCGACTAAGGAGTAGGGATAGGCCTACTAGGAATCTGATTCATGGTTCGTTTAAAGAGGGTGAGGGGCATGAGGTGTGGGGGGAGGGGGAGGGATGAAGCGCCTGCCAGGACGTTCTTTTTTAATTTTGTGGAAGAGATTAGAGGAGAGAGCAGGTCAAAAGGCTGTTGAATCCGTCCTCGTTGTGGTTAGTTGGAATCAGAAGACGTGTCCCAGATGTTTTACACAAGTTGTAATTCATGCCTGGCAAGCTAAACAGAAGATCTTATATCCGTTGAGCTGCACCAGCCGTGCTAAGCTACGAGCCGTTTCAACCCCCTCTCCCACCTTCAGAAAATGGGAGGTAGGTGGCTGACTGTATTGTGACAATCTGAGCGATTGGCGCAAAGTGTACATATACGAAGAAAGTGTGCTGCCCGAATATATATGTATATGTATGGCAATGTTTGGAAGGCATGGGGTATAGAGGAGGAAGCTTTGCTGGCCAATAGAACCTGTTTCCCTGTATAGTGTCGTTTCTTGACTCAGTATTTCGACAGAGTGACAGCGGACTGTGAGAAACTTCGCCTTATTACTGCTTCGTTCGAAAACAAATTATTCTCAAGACTCAAAATCGGGTTTCACGTAGTGAGAACATGTCTAATAATATATTATGCATAAACTACATGTTCATTCAGTCCGACGACGGAAAATTTCACAAAATTTACGGGTTACTCAATGTTCTTTCACACGAACAAGGAAACGTATTGGGGATTGTTTCATATCGATATACTATATTATATTATTATATTAACTGTTATTCTCCTGTCAAATATTGCATCGTTTAGCGTATAGAGAGCAGAAAATAACATGTTTTTCGCCGAAGTTACCATCTTACCTCTTACCCCTCCATGCATCCTGCATAAGATCCTCGCTTCGTAAGTGATTCTGCAACTGGGCGCGCACTTCCATGAAGACATTCGATACATCAAATATCATTCCGCAGCTATATGATTTGAACTGATAATCAGTCTTGGTGAGACCTACGCTACATTTCACCCCTCACCACAACTGGCTGTCAATGCGCCACAGCCACATCTCATCACCATCAGCAACGAGGCGACCAAGGGTATCGACAAATTCCGACCCGTACTTCACTCCACTCGATCGCAAGCAGCAAATCTCTTGCAGATGTGGCACTTTGCATTAGGAAAACAATAGTTGTTTTCCGTCGATAACATAGAAAAAAGAATAGATTACACACCACGAACGCTGTGTGCAGAGCCGTGGTTCAGATCGAGTGCACATTTCTATGCGTGATTGCATACCGTCACCACAGCTCGAGTAGTTTACCCAGTGTTATTTACGACAGGTTTGGAAATCAAATGGCATGACAGGGCGGCTTACCTACACACTCTGGTAACGCGAGGTAACGAGAGTCTAATAACATGATCGAGTAAATGCCAGTTGATAGGACAGGACATGTCGTATTTATGGATGATGACAGAATTCCATGAGTGATAATGTAGATATGGTCAGCTAAAGCAGGGGAAGCGCATTCAAAGATCGCTCTTCAGGATATACAAACACACTCAGAGAACAAACCCATTCAGGAAATGCAACATCTCTGTGGGTTCAACTGCACAGGACAATCCACACGGAGAGGACTGTGTGATGAAGGATATCACTTTCTAGAGCGTAAGTTGTCGGGGATTGAGACTGCGGGGATAGACAAACAAATTCATCAACACGTGAGGTTCATAAAGGAAAACTGGAAGAAGCTAAACATAAATATCACAGTGACTGTATTCAAATTTCAGACTGCGATGATGAGGGAGCAGCACGGACACCTCCGAGGTTCGACGAAGGCAAACTGGACTTTCCACGGAACTCGGAATGAACATGCATGCGACCCATATGTGACGAAGCCAGTTTAACGGCAGTTTAGTGCGAGATATTATCATTATTATTAAGGCTAAAACAATGTCGTATGCACGAAGCTAGAACTGATTCTAGGTTGAATTCAAACCCTGGAGAATTATTCCAGAATGCACGGAGGTAGTCTAGTCTAAACTGTAGGTCGAAGTAGGCACATGTCATTGGTAATATATCTTTGTATACTTTAAAGTGGATAAGAAGAACTTTCTGAGGTTTTGAGGCCTTTGTCCTAATCTATATTATGTGTACCAAGCGTGCCTATCAATATACCAATGAAGGCAGTTGATGTGAGCAGTTAAGCTCACAAAAAAAACGTGAAAACGTATGAATTGTCAACATGCGAAAAACTGACATTTTGGAGCATACTGTCTTCCATCTCTCCTCTCATCCACTGCCGGCCGGTCATCATGTTCCGAATGCTACGGTAAGATATAGGTAGATGGAATCCATCAGAACAGACAATCCCTTTGGAGTCTCCATCTCGGCCGTTTCAACGTATAAACAGATATGACTGAGCAACATTTAATACCATATATGTCTTTCACATCATGATTGTGCAAAGCATGATGCCGTAATAATTGTACTAGGTTATAACGGCTCAGGTTCGATGAATGAACGGCATATTCCCTATCCGTGTACATTATCCAGAACAGAGTCCAGAGTCAGAGTTTTTCGCGGAGTGAAAAGGCTTACTTTTCAAGACCACTTGAAAAGTTGCAAAGTCTTGGCGGGATCTTGGTCCATGCTATGTAAAAGCCTTTGGTTACTGAGATATTAGTTATATTGAATTTCTCGTACCTCAAAATTTGAATAGACATCTGTTTACCTTCTGAACTGGAGACGAGAACGTGCCAAACAGTGTAAATGGCGGCCATTTTGAACAACCATTTGAGCGGCATCTTCGTTTATACCTTGTAGAAACATCTGATTACCCAGATAAAGTGAACACTCGCCTAATTTGTTTATTTAATCCATCATGCCTTAAAACATCTGATCAAATGGCTGTTCCCCCTGTTTATGCTAAACTGACGACGGAAATGTGACATGCATTAGAAATGGCGGCCATTTTCCCTAACTCTTTGGCCGCCATCTTGGTTTATGCCATATAGAATCATTCAATTACTAAATAAATAGTAAAATAGCCCCCCGTACCCATGCTGATCTAGAGACAAAGTTGTGCCGAACAGTGAAAATGGCGGCCATTTTGAATAACTACTTAGGGCGCCATCATTGAACAGGCCATATATGGGCATTTGATCACTGTATGATAGTTTCATTGCATTCCTTGTGCCTCAAAACACACATGTAGACACCTTGTTCTTTCCCCATGTTGATCTGGAGACAAAGTTGTGCCAAACATTGAAAATAGCGGCCATTTTGGACGCCATCTTGAATTGTCAAGTTTCCCCATCTGGGATTGTTGGGGACTTTTAGTATGTTATTCAACACATATTCCTGCACCTGTCCTGAAAAAGTCAGCCATGTCCACCTTTGGGGTCATTTTGAACTAATGCCCTCGGCCTACATGGGCATTGCTATAAATTGAGCATTTGGTAGTCTGTGGTACAGCCCACAGGGGGATTAACCGGCGTGTCGTTGACTGGATACAGGGTGTTGTGGCTTGTTAGACAAGTTTTTTCGTTAAACGAGTAGCCGCCTGCAAATTGTTTAGATATTGCCTCAACTAGAAATGAAAATGAATATGAGAGATGTCAGATGTGAATGTATAAATATGTATGCAGGGGATGAGATAAGTAGGGGCGTAGATGGATTTCTAGCGAAATGGGAGTGGAAGAAACGAACAGGCGCATGGATATGTCCCATGTTAAACCAATATCGATGGTATACTTACTTGTGTTACAGCAATGACAGGCATGCCATTCGTCTCGAGTGTTTCATCTCAACAAGCCGAAACTGGGCGTCACCGAAATGTTGCCTCCAAGGTCACATATTGAAAATGGCAAATGTGGTCCAAGGAGGTCATCAGATAGGGTTCAAGTCAAACACGACTTTCTATCGACCTGAAACTTCTTGTTGACAATATGTCAATAGCTATAATAGTTCAGTTTAGTTTAGTATTGAAGGGTCAGGGAGGACAAAAATCCTCATAAACGACCCGAAGCCACAAAAACCCGAATTCTTGAATAAATTCACACTCGTAGATGAAACAACATTTTCCGAAATGCTTTTCCACTCATTTATAACTCTCTGCGAGAAGAAATGCTTACGAATATCCAACCTGCAACGCCTAGGATCCATCGAAGTCAGACCTAGCCTCTTCAATCTGTCCTCGTAAGGTAAATCCCGCAGCCAACTAATTAGTCTAGTAGCCCTCCTCTCAACGTTTTCAATCAACTGATGTAATTATATATATATATATATATATGGCCGAAGAAAATTCATGGTAACTGAATCTGAAAACTACAAGGCCGTTCGGCCTGAATATTAGAAACGATCTGGCAACTCGGAATTAATCCAATTGCCAGTTCTTTGCAATGAGTACATTCACACACTCACTGATCAGCGTCCTGTCGATCAGATAGGTGTGAAACCGGCGACCTTCCAGGGAGATAAACAGTTGCCAATCAGCTAACGCACTAATTGCGGATTACCACGGGTCGAATCGAACAATGGGTGACTGCTCGCCGTCAATCAGGATAATCGGTTGTCAATCAATATCAACTAAGGCAGTGTGAAATTCAATGCATCGTGTTTTTCCTATAAAATGTCAGCGTTCTACACCTCCAGTATCACTTCTGTGATCAACTGCATTGAAGAAGAGCTAGTATTGCTCGACAGCTTTGCACCAAAATTATCGGCTGTTTCATTTACGTTTCTCTATCTAAATTTTGTATCTCATCAGAGATGCAGCATATCACCACGTAGCATTGTTGTTATACAAATCTTGCCTATATAAATATATATATATATATACATTAACAAATATATATATATACATTTACGAATATATATATACCGACGTATATTGGCCTGACTGATATTTTTACGACTACAGTGCCAGGTATTTTCTGTAGTTGCAGTCGGTAGCGATAAGGGTTGATTAGGTGTTAATGTACATGTACGCTGTAAATGTTTTATCTGGATGTTTGATGTCGATCTTTATACATGACAATGTTCATGTCAATACCACATCCGTGACCGTTCATGAACTCTTCATTTACTCTTAGAGCGAGTGGGAGACCATATGTGCTGTTAAATTACTCTTCCACCTGAAGGCATCATTTGACGGAACAACTAAATAGATCTGCCGATCATGCGTTAATGACGCTGTAACTAAGAAACATTGGCGGGAGCGGTGGCCTGTTAAACGTGGCCTGGAGGGTCATCTTTGACAAGACTCGTCGAGAAAACAACATAGATGAATGGTGTGCGTAGGCATATATAATCACTTGATCATGGGATTACTTCATGTAGTCAGATCGTGCATGAAACTCATTTGATGGATTTTTTTAGATGACTCAGATGTAATGAAGAAAAAAAATCGACACAACAAAACCTAATTTGAGGGTTGTGCTATGATTTGTGCTGGTAAAGTTTTCAACCATATATTAAATTGTGGAAGAGTCATGTGACGTCAACAAATTTTGGTAATGGCGTAGCAATCTCGCCATGCATAGTCATCTCATGTCAGTGGGGAAATTATCACCAGTCCCACTGACAATGGAAATTATCTTGATATCATCAGTATTACTTTCCTGGAAGGCCTGAATGAGACACGAATGTTAAATCAGTCAATATCGATGTGCGTCGGCCAATAACCTCATTGATGTTTATTGTGCAATGACTGGCTATCGTCTGTATTCAAATGACGCGCACTTGATACGACTTACAATGTGTATTATGATCTTTTCATTGGCTGCTCATGATGTTTAGTTTTAAATTGATGGCCATTGTCAAGTTTAGAGATTTGTTCAGAGATTAGGTTTAGCGTTCATTGGTTAAATGGAGTTATTTCATTCAGTGCACATCGTCCATCTATATTCGAGCTGAAATTCAGAATAATTTACCGTTATTTGACGAATATATGTTAAGCGTGTTTGCTGGTAAACATCCCCCGGGTAAACGAAGACACACGAACGCTCAGTCATTGCTCTTTGATTGCATCAACGTTAATTTCAAAAGCATACAAAACGCTGCTGCCGCCTAGTCTGTTGCCGTGAGCGGGGAAGCAGTATTCAATCAAACTGTCCCGTCTACTGGTTCTAGGCGGGCAAAAGTTGACAGCAGGTCATATACGGTGGCGTCAGCCGGAAACATTTCTTACTACCAATTGCTACAGAAAACATAATAGTCAGCAACATATTTCATCATTATTGACCAAATAGGAAATTGGAATATTCAACCAAACGGTGAATGCATATGCAGAATGATATTCTACTAAGTTTTGTTGTTGTTGTTGGTGTTGATCGTTTTATTGATCCTCCCTTGCGGGAGCATGGTAACATTCCCAAGGATAAACACCAAGCTAGCAGAACAAGTCTCGTGCAAACTAGCCTTGTTTTTTCTTGAATGGCAAGGCTTTCACTCCTCTTGTTTTTCCAGTGATTCTCCCTTGCGTGAACTCGGCAGAATTCCTGTTGAAACATTACCGCCAAGCTGGCAGTCCATGGACCAGCTTCGTGCTATAGACATTGATCAGTGAATATAACAAAATCCTGGCTGGGGTCAGTGACAGCCATGTTCCATGACTCCACAGAACTGTTATTCTTTGTTCTCACGAACCATGGTATTCTGATACCCTCCGTGCGGCTTAGAGAAAGCGTCGTCGTCTCGAGTGCAGGTGGTTGCAGATCAGACTCACTGTAGACAACGAAATGTATATGGATCAGTGTGACAAATATCAAACTCTCCCGATATGTTGGAAGCTGGCTTTCACACTGACCTCATACTGAACCTTCTTCGTATCATTACCAATCTCACTTCTCGTGAAGCGTCTAGACGCTGCCTGTTCATGCTCAGGCTGATACTATAGTCAGACAACTTCGTGGTGGCCTGAAGCTTGTAGTTAATTTTCTATCCCTGTGGTCGCTGCTGAGTCATGTACGACCAGCTTTACCCGTTTTAACTATAAACTTGTGGTCCTTCTTGTCATCAAGTCGTGCACTGTTATCTTGTTCTTCGGAATTTTGGATCATTTGCACTGTTATCTTGTTCTTCGGATCCTTTGCCTGCCAACATTCCGAAGCCCGGGACTATCTTCTTCATACTATTACTAGGATGGCTAACAGTTTTCTGTCTTCCGGTGTTCCATCTCTGCCAACTGTCGCTCAATCTGGAATCCTACTTCCCTTGGAAAGGTGATCGAAAGAGTAATTGTCAATCAGCTAAAGTATGACCTTGTTGAACACCATCTTCATGCCCCGATGCACTCTGCCCACTTCCCCCTCCACAGGGCTGACACAGCACTGCTCCGAGTTCAGAACAACATTTTATTTGCTCCCGATAGTCGTAACGAAGTCATGCTACTCACTTACAGTGCGGCATTCGATACCATAGACCATACACAGCTGAGTGATCGTCTTGTTGAAAATATGGTATTGCTGCAGTTAAGGCACTACTCTTCTGTATATAAGAGCTTAGCCTGTTGTCATTAACAATCGTATATCCCATCCTACCAGTCTTGACTCTGGTGTTCCTCAGGGATCTGTCATTGGGCTTTTTACATGCATACAGTCAGTGCCTCTTTACAACACATCATGGTCAGGTGGTGTCCAATCCGTCTCCTATGCTGACGACACTCAGCTCCATTTGCCATCCAACCCATCAGATCGTGGCGATGTTGCGAACAGGATAGGGGCTTGTATCATGCACCGACATTGAATCTTGGTGCTGTTTCAACATGCTTTTGATGAATGAAAAAAAGACATAGTTTATTTACTTTTCATCACACTCCAGTAATTCTGATTGGAATCCTACTATAGAAGTCGGCAATTCCACTAACTACCCTTTTTCACAAGCTCGTAACTTGAACTTAAGAATGGTCATCGATTTCCTCTTCGATAATTTATGGTCACGTACGCTACCTCTGCGAAGCTGCTCTACATGAGATGGAAATGATGGGGGACATTCGCCAATAGATAGATCAAAAGATCACTATGCTGGTCCATGCTTGTATTACATCTAGACTGGACGCTCGTAATTCACTTTTGTTTGGTCTTCCTGTCAACCTAATAAACAATATCCAGCGAGTGCAAAATATCGCTACACACCTCATTTTGCGTGTTCCTCATCATGGGTATATCACTCCACTCCCCGACAGGCAGAACATTGCTTTCATATTTCTTCTTATCACTTATAAGGTAATTAACTGCATGGCTCCCGTTCTCGGACCTTGTTCAGCTGCATGTTCCTCCCAGAGTTTTTAGGTCATCATCTGAGCAACGCCTTGATATCACGATTCGCGCTCCCAATAAGTTTTATGGCGATCGCTCGTTTGCTGCTGCTGCACCCCCATTTATAAAATGACATTCCCAACTCGATCGATTCGACATCGTCTGTGGCTACCTTTAAGGCTCGTCCTGAAACTCATCTTCTCACTCAGCATTTTGTTTCTGTTTTACTAGTCTGTTTTCTATCCTGTTGTGCGGTGTCGCCTCTGCTCTGTCTTATGTGTCTTCCTTCCTGTTCGTCTTTTGTGTTTGTCTTTGCGTCTGTTAAAGCGCTTAGAAACTTTCGCATTAGGTACTCTTTCGAGTCCCCATTATCATTATTACTATAATCAGGCCTATTTATACTATTATTATTATCATTATCATTATCATTATCATTATTATTATTATTATATTACTATTATTATTATTATTATTTAACAGATTTTCTCAGAACCGACATAGACTGGAAAACGCATCTCGAGCCACATTTTCCTAACTTGGATCATCCATTCATCCATTCATGCAACTATCCATCCATCTATCCATCTATCTATCCATCCATCTATCTGTGGGGGTGTGTAAATATTACCAAATTGGTCCAAGCCTCATGGCAAACCTCTCTCATCAGTAAAACTCGAACAAACAATATATTGATTATAGAATTGATGTCAGGGACATTTCGGTCATGATAACGCTCAAATTCTATTTGCGGTTTGCATGCTCAGCCACGTGGCGTGAAAGTTAACTCAGGTAACTCGAAGCTAACAAAGGACACCACAAAGAACGCCTTGTCGGCCCAATATACATACTTATTGTCTGTCTCTACTACCGACGGGTAAATATTCTTTTTCCGAGTTAGGGTTGCAAACCTGGAATGTTAAAACGCTGGGACTGAGGTCGAATGCTGCAACCTACTTATAAATCATGGGAGAGTTGTAGTTACTATCAAGCCTCATCATGAGAATAACGCAATCCACGTTTTAAAATGTTCTAGAAAAAATCCGTACTAAGTTTGACTTCCCTAATTTGTCAATGTAAATACGACAATTAGCAATTCATATCAAGATACTGCAACCATCCCCTATAATATGAAAGCAGTGATGATGAACTCAATGGGTATACCCCTAATTCGAACGAACCATATTGCAAGTAGAAATACAATGATCCTAGCAGTATCAAAAACTGCATGATGGAATGCATTTCCAGTCTTCCTTAAAAATGTCCTCCACCACATTGCTAACAGAAAGAAAATCACCACTGCTATCACCTTAGCTAGTATTGATACTACTAGCTAAGAATAGCGACAACCGTCATTAATAGGTGATATGGACAATGCACCTTGGGCAAATTTTAACTCCTGCACATCCTGTATTCTCATGAGTTACCAGGACTTGTGCAATGCCTTACCTAAAATATAATTTCTTCCTGCTCACAGAACAATTCGCAAGGACCAGATATTGATTATGAACTCTTATATTGATCATGACATAACGGGATCTAGGACGGACGTCCGCGAGGTCGCATCGCAACTTGACCGGACTGTGCATAACAACAACCACTTCAAATTTTCCTGAGGATATTATGTTCATCAGGCCGCTTGGTGGATTCTGTGAACGAGCCTGCAGTTCCGCCGGGAAATTAATGAGGAGGTTGACGACATCAATGTCATAGTCTTTTCTCCGCATGAACAATCGCACCGAGGGAAGAGTGAGAGATCAAATATTGATATCAGTGAGACGTGTTTCATAGCGTGCGCAGACATTTTTATTTTCCAAATAGTTCCCTCTCATAATGTTCGGTGCCAACCATTGCTTGCTTATGCTCTGAGCACTAGAAGAGAACAGTTGTTCATGGAGTCAAGGCCGCGTGGATGACCGGCCCGAGAGCAAGTAGAAGAGCAATTTTACAGGCGAGATGTTACTCTTTGACACTGAAAGGCATCATATGACTGAAAATCTGAGAGCCCAACCGAACTCTCAATATAGACGACAGATGAAGCTATTACTCATTGACATCAAGTACGTTCGCTTGTCATATGAGTCGCGGAAAATCCTTATTGACATGATGTGTGGAACAAATGATAGAGGGGAATGCTGTGAAAAACATGAATGGGAGAACATGATCACTGCGACACGAATACTAGTACCACGTACTGCATTCATTAGCAGACTCCCAGAGTAATTTGCACACACATTCTCAGAACCGAAATGCCGGCTTCACTGTGTAATTCAAGATGGTCGGCCTATATTTGGCAAACAATGCTGGAGTGTTCAGAATTCAGTGATGGCGATTGTGGTTATCGTAAATTAGCGGTAATATAAACCTTAAAGCATATAAAATCGTATAATAAAAAAAAAATCCCGCTTCCGAATAGGATAATACTAAAATTGTCTGCTTTATCCGCCCTTCTGGCCTATCCAGTTGAAGAGACTCATACATTATAACTATTATGCTTTTTCAAGATGATAGTGATAGCCATGTAGGGTTTAGAGGTCAGAGTGACCCTGATGCGATACAAACCTCATTTCATAGTATTTCTGATCCTACAATAACAGAACCCGGCAACTTATTCGCTGTTTATGACCATTTGTTTGAAGAAATAGGACATACCAAGTTTTTTCAAGATGGCGACGGCGGCCATCTTGGTTGTGGGGATCAGAAATAGCTTTGAAACATATGGAGTGTTATTCCATTGAGTTTATGATGCCAGAAATAGTAGAAATTGGAACTTCATTAGCCATCTTCAGCCATCCGGTCCTGGAACTACATCATATCATATTTTCAAGATGGCGCCGGCCGCCATCTTGGATTTGAAGGGCAAGATGGATCCAAATCTCAAAATACTCCATTCCATCATGTTTCTGATATCAGAATACGTAGGAATTGACACTCACTTCCTCATTTTTGATCATCTGGTTCAAGAAATGCAACTTTATTGGTTTTTCAAGATGGCAGCGGCGGCCATTTTGAAAAACTGCCAATTAGGCAACTTTCCCACCATTTTGGGCAGGTGTGGGAGCTCATTCTCTTTAAAATCGTTTAAACTCCCAGAGTCCACTGAGAAATTTTGGTATCCTCAAAATGGTCACGGGACCTTCAAAAATGACCCTACTATCCCCAAAATGACACCATCTGTACTTTCAATTATGCCTCTTCATATGCAGGCTAAACAGATCCTATCAGACATTGATATAAGTAGCAGGAAAATTGTTTTCACAATGCTTTTGGCACTGGGTTAGCAAACTCCACTGCGGATGAACATTGCTAATGGGCGTCCGTTACCTATACTACTATATTCCTTAGTTGTCCGAAACCACATTGTACCGCCTGAGCTATCGACGAAGCTGAAGAAGTTGCAGAAGTTGCAGAAGTTTCACATATAATATGCTGGTGGTGGTGTGTGAAGATTGATGGAAATGCTCAAAATAACTCATTGCAACTTACAAGTTCCCAACTCTAATCTTTGTGCTATCTATCTTAGCAGGTTAGGTATGATGACATCACAGAGGGAACTATATAGATGAATGTTTTGATTTTACACCCTAACAACTGGCTTCTCATTCCTGCATAAGTGGAAGGTGCAGGAGATTTTTCCTTTGAAAATCAATGGTTACTTGCGTCTATATGTTTATATGCATGTGAATGTTCATAGATCAGGATCACCTTTTTCGTGTGACATAATATTTAAAAACGTCATTTTCGCCTTGATTTTGCACTACGAACCCCCACAACCCCCCACACGCCACTACTATCCCGCCCTATCGACTGAAAGACAGTCTGGAGGTGGATGCTCTTATAACACACTGATCAACAGGAATCATAGTCTTCAAAGTCATATTCAAAACTCTATGATTTCCTCATGATATTTTACATTCATTACATTTTTCTTTGGATATTTTCGTTCTCACTACTTGACTGCCTGACAGTAGTTTAGATTTCAAATTGTGTCCACCGATAATAACAGTTTAGTATGGAGCTTGCCTGGATTGGTTTATTACTGGCTATTTCGCCATTCCTTTTCTACATTTTAACATTCAGCCATTTCTGCCTAATAATTTCCGTGACGAATTCATGGAACGAAAGGATAAACTTGTGGCACTCAATTTAATCGAATGTCGACTGAACACGCGTGGTCGGGGAGGTATTTTCAAGTACAGTCGGCAGTTATCATGAATACTCTATGAATAACTAACAGTGATAGATATGTAAATTGGCGCCGAACTCCAATGAAGGGAATTACCTGATCAAGACAATTCGTAAAATATTTCCTGGTTTGATTCGTGCGGACGCGTCAAAGCACATGAACAGCGCTTCTACGCGAACACAAACACGGCAATAATAATTATAATATCCAGTTCTTATATTGCGCCTACACATTTTACAGCAATCTCAAAGCGCTTTACTTGTCCAGAAATGAATCAGTCATGGAAACGTATTTTGCAGACTAAAAATAGAAAAATACAAGAGACCGTCAATGTGAGCAATGTTTCTGCATGCAGTAAACTCGTATTCTAGACTCCAGTGTCCCCTGTTCAATCCCAATGTGTTATCGATTTCCAGCAGTCATGCTCAAGTCAGAACATTCCAAGTTGATTGGCGGGTATCATGGTCAAATTTCTCACACGAACTCATACTCAGTTCGATATGTGTGTGTTCATCGGTTCATGTGAATGGCGAGAATCCTGAAACCAAGTTAAGTGATCAAACAATTTGATGTACACAATTTGAACATCATATTGAGATAACACACAATCACAGACACGAGAATGTGTATCTCGATGGAATCTACCGGTATATTATCTAATTGAGATTTATCTACTGTTCTACTGTAACCAAACTATATATATCTCCGCATTGTCGATAACACTCACTAGCCAGATATTGTTTACCACTATGTGAGGAAAGAATCATCAGAGGGTATAGCCTCAATGTTCAGGCCGTATTTTGATCATCTGTCAAATATCAATACCTCGTTTATTTTCCCTTTTTCCTCCAACCGAATAAGTAACGATTCTAGCAGAATGCGTAGCACTATCTCGCAATATACCTATAAACCAACGTATCTTTATTTTCGATGTGAGTGCTGCAGTGTTACCTACATACTAGGAGTATATAGCAATTACCCTAACATGCCTGAAGGATGGTCTTGCTATTCCATCGAGATTCCTAACGACGTGTAATTTTGCCTCTTCCCCATTGATTATTCGGGTAATCTTGCGTAGTATCTTCAATTTCCGTGTAATGTCTGAATGTGGCCTACTCTTTATTTACGATTCGCCATTATATAGTTTACTCGACAATGTTGTGAAATACGATCATTACGATGGGGGATTGAGTATACGAGAGGCAGTAAATGGGTGAACATGGATCTAAGCTACACCCGAGGAACCGGTATAACCAAACTGTGATAATAAATCCACAAAACTCACTAGACTGATATTTGAGCTAGTAAATGAATAATCACAAACATAAAAATATCCTGAAGAACCATTGCAGGTAACAGTAAACAGTGACTGACAGTAAATGTATCTGAATACGACAGCTAGTTTCAGGGACGCAAGGTTCGTAAACTCTGGTTTCCAGTGGCGAATATTCGTGCGTGGGGTTTCCCATTGGACAGTAATGTTAGGCAACTGACCAATAATTGGAGAACTGAAGAACTCCAGAGAAGAAAAGTTCAATTTCACCGTTCAAATCTCGGTGGGGGCACAAAGACTTGAAAATGTTATTTGTTGCATTCTCTGAAGGCGTTAATTACGGAAACGCTAGACAGATATGCACTTTGAATGCACGTTGCCATCTGCATGATACCCCTCCCCTTCACACGAGGTACCTAGCCTCCAAAATGTATAGCTAGCTTATTCCGTGCTCTCAGGTTGAGGATTCACATGTGACAATGAGTGCAGCATCCAGTCTGCATACTAACTGGGCTTTTTATGAATAATACCCTCTGACCAGTAATTATCTCATAGATAAACAAGGCAGAGAACCTATCAAGGAGAACTCCATCTGTTTACTTGTGTATTTCTCGTATTTGTATGTAATAAATGCGAGGGTTCACACCCCGCCTTCATGAGTTATTGCCTTTCTCAACAATAATTTTCTGACAGTATCAGCGGCTTCGCCCGTCTGCTCTTGAGTTGAACTATATGTTCAAAATATCTGTACTCGTGCACAAATGTTTGTCAGGAAACGCTCCGTCTTACCTTAGGGAATTCATTTCCCGC
>JAUOBX010139920.1:783-12436 GCA_032360705.1 Eupentacta quinquesemita
ATCACGCATTATCTAGGTATAACATTCAACAAATTGGAAGCAAAAAAAAAGCCATGACCACACTGTCAGTATCTATATGGTAATTTGCTCTCCTCCGAATTGTAAAAGTAAATATGGAAATTATTTACCATGAATAACTTGGTATACACACGCATAATTCCAAATTCCTATTAACCTTCTCGCATGACGCCTAACGTACCGGCAATAAACAACGTGTTATAGCAGAACAAAACCAGGCTGTTGATATTCATCCCACATATTCCTATTCGTCGTATTGACAAGTGTTTATATACATCTCCATATAAAACCATATGATACCGGGGATAGGTTCTAGGGGCGGGGGTGATCCAGTCCCATTAATCTTGTTATACGTAAGCCAGTGAGCAGGGATGATTAACTGGCACGGGATGAGCAATCATCATAATAAGAACGAAGGCTGGAACCATGGAGACGCCTAACCCTCCATAGTGACTGGGATAGTAAACTTTGATACATATAGGCTAGAGAGGATAATAATGGATGAAACGAACGCCCAAGGATGTGCAATAAGTTGACTAGACATACTCACAGTAACAAGTGTTGTCATATCGGCACTATGGGTAACTCAGACAATTTTGTCACGAACTTGGAATTAATGACAATAATTTTGAGAACGATTTTCTTCACCCATACATTTAGAGTTCGAGCGCAATATAGGAATGACTATAGACTACGAAACTTTCAGTAACCGTCGCTTCAAGAAAATTGAAATAAGACACAGATTATCGACCAAACAGTTCTAGTTTCTGTTCTGGTCTCCTTTCATATCGCATACTTCCCACTGATTCACTGCAATTTTATTACGACGAAATGTTTATTCACAGAGTACCATTGATTACAACCGACCTTTCTTCAATCCAGTTGTGGGGCTCGGATTATTCTCTTTCCGGATGTTCATTCAAAGCACCACACATAACACAGTTGGTTCTCATGTTAACGCCAATCTACTGATCTATGGATTGTAACCAATGAGAGTAAGGCATTCGAGTGAGGTTTTAGAGACACTGTGATTCGAATTAAGATAATTTTCTCAGTACTCGCCATAATTGATTACCTCATTCGACCTACCTACTCAATAAAAGTCACCGAATGGGAGATCACGAGAGAACCGAGTGAATAGGAAGCGGGTCACAAGCCAATAACAGAACGACATATGATTGGTACGCATACAGGTTCCGCGCATTACTGATTAATTTCAATCAAGACACAGGCTATGTGTTCATCAACGTATGAAAATATGTATGTGCGATGACGAGCATACTATGACAAGCCAACTAGCCAGTGAATAAAATCACATAGGTTTCTCGCACGATGAACACGGATTCTCGCGTGGCAATACAAATCTATAGAAACCGAAACTCCTAGAATATCGAGCAATAATCTGAGTTCCATGACTACGTTTATATTCGAGAAAGCATGAGGTTATCTCTCAGTTCTCTGTTGTTTCGATAATTTAGGTTTATCTCTTGAGAATCCGGCCATGGAGCACACTCTTAAATCGACGATAATCAAGTGTTTTTGACCAGCATTTCAAAGCCATATGCTCGAATGAGGAATGCTAGAAAAATCAACCTGACTTTTATTCATCAATCCACAGAAGTGGTCGGTCGGTGTCGAAAAAAACATGTTCAGCGCCTCATCCAAGTTGTTATAACCAGGTCCCCCATCTAATCAGAGACTGGAAGAGATCCAATGTACCAGGCGTGATGTTAATCTCCCACATTACATGGTTGTGAACATGAGAACCAACATAATGTAGGGGCCGAGTCTATCCACTTTGTGAATGATTGACGTGCATCGACAATGAATGATATTATAGTAGTCACGATAGCACAAACTACACAGGACATGTTTTTATGTTTTTTTGCTGCGGCTAAGCAGCTCAAGCAGTCATCATGTCTCTCCGTTCGTCCGTTTGTCCGTTCGTCTGTTCGTCCGTTCGTTTGTTGTCCGTTCGTCCGTACGTCCGTTCGTCACGTTCGCGAATATCTTTGGAACCGTACATGCGATCGACACCAAACTTGGCATACATGTCCGCCCTCAAAAAATGTTGGATGGGTTCGAAAGTGGGCGTCGCCATTCGCCGCACTAATCCCCTGGCCGCCATCTTGAATTTTTCGACGAAGTGATTTCATCGCTTATTTGGGCGTTTCGGAGCGTAGCGAGCGTTCTGGGACCAACTTTTATTTTCGCCCAATACGACCCCACTCGGCGGCAATTCAAGAAAAAATTACCAACTGATTTCATCGCATATTTGTGCGTTTTGGGACGTGGCCATCGTTCTGAGACCAACTTTAAATTTCGCCCATTACGACCACGCCCGGCGGCCATTTCGAATTTGTGAACTGACGAACTGATTCTATCACAGATTTACACGTTGAACACCAAGCTCGGTGTTGAGTGTAAACGGCCTATTAATCTCAAACTCAAATATTCTTCCGTATGGTTTACAGTTCGTCAAATTCAGACTTCCGGTGAGCTGATGGCCTCTATAGTAAACTCTTCATTCTGTAATTGCTGGTCAAGGATTCCTTCAGAGATTGATTTCGTGCTGATCTTTCGTGGTCACAGTTCCAGGAGGCCCAAATGGGATTGGTTTAATCTCGTTAGTTCCATTCTCATTCATGCATCCTAGGTCATTGGAAGCTGGTGGATGGACAAGTTGTAATTTTACATCAAAGCAAATGATATATTGGGCTAGTTCAGAGTTTGTAGCTACAACACTAGTATCTGCTTGAATGAGGGTGGAACCAAAAAATAGTACCTGAAACGTTCAATACCTGCGTCTACTAATTTGAAAGTAACTGTCTAGGAGAAGAATGCAATCGTATCCAATCGAGTCACCTTTGACATTGACATAGCGTATTTCGCTACAGTGACAAGTTGCGTTTCGGATGGTCTCGAAACAAGAACCAATGATGAGGAAGATTCAGTGTAAGTAGTTAAGAATAACAGCTGATCTAGGGAACCACTGTTTACGAGTCGCATTATGCAAGTTCGCAGTTGAATATATAATGCATGTCAATGACCAATGTCAAAGGTCACATGGGAGCTCACGGAGACCCGACTGCTCAGTAATATATATATATATCGCGGATTTTGGCGCATGGCAATTCTCTCATGGCAACTCCCCTGGAACAAAATATGAATTTTCCCACTATAAACTCCCATCCACCTCTCACCCACACAATTTCGTAGAATTGTGTTATTTCTAAGAAGTTATGGAAGTTTATGTATACAATTTTGTCTGACTCGAACGTTCAACCGCGGTGAGCATGCGCATTAATAACTGTTAACTGGTTTATTAAGCTTCTAATCATTTAGGCATTATACCCACGAAGTACCTAGTGAGATATCATATAAAGTATCCTTCACTCAACACCAACAATTTTGAGGCCAGTGGTCAGTGTTGTTCCTTTAACAGTTACTCATCTCTGAGATGCCACCATCGTGGTCAGTAAGCAGTAACAGTTACCGTCGTCCCATGCAGGGTAGCCTATCCGGATCGATAAATGACCCCCATTCATTCACTCAAGGCCACTAATCGCGCTTAAGTCAAGAACAACAAATTCTGCTCGTCCTGGATGTAAACATTGTTACGTTTGGAGATTCAATTCGCACGGCGGTGGTCACTTTCATGACGTCAGCAAATCTCAGTATTACTAAAATGAACGTATGGAAACTCCATTTTTCGCCAAGTCCTCGTCAAGTCAGAGATAAGACTGAGGTCACATGACCTAAATAGCACCGTGATTCATTGGTCAGTACAATCCTTGCCGACTGAATGACAAGCATCCCATCGCGGCCGCATATTCTTGATTGGTATCATGTGATCATAGTCACTATCAGTACACAGTGCATATTTGCTATGAGCTCTTATCACACGGAATTGCCCGAGTCTACACTTTGATGTTGAATTGCATGCAACATCATGATCGTGTTTTTCTATCCACTGATACGTTTACCCAATGTTATTCCCTAAGTGCTTTATCTCGACTATCTCCATCGGATAAAAGTGGTGTGGGTAAACTTCCATTTATCAGCTCAACGTGTTCTCAATGGTTTCAAAAGTATAATCTGTGCCATCCTCCATTGCCAGACACGTGTTCTCATAGGGCTATCTTTCTCTCTTGATTATTACTGATATATCAAAAGCAACATCACAATGTTACGCTTGCTTTCCAATTATTTATTGAGTCACTAGTCTTACTTTTCCAAAACATCCACGTACCAGTTCATATTATCGCTATGCCAACACAATTATATAATGAAGAAATAACATTCTTAACACCGGCGACCAAAACCACTGCTCTCACAGTAGTTGCTCTGTTCATCAACCGACGAATCATTATATACTCATAAGTTGCTACAACAATACTGTAGGATAGGGCAGGTAGTATTACATTTACCGTTGGATGTCTACATCAATCAACAATTAAAGTAAACTGTCTGATACTTCCTTATTCGCTTATATGCTTTATCCGTTCTTTAATAAATTAAATTATATAAATTCATTATATTTAGTATATCACCAAATAGTCTACACGACCTGTTAGCTCCATCCCCATTTTTTAATGATTACACTAATGGCTGATCACGCATATTCCATATAATCATGTAAAAATGTCGAATGTTCATATAGATCTACGAATAACATCAGAAGTGTTTTATCAATTGTGGAAATAGCTCAACGGGACATACCGAAAGGCACGTTGACGCATAAACAGTATCGCACATTACTCATGTGCCTTGCCTCTTCATACGTCACATCGAGAGTAGGTTGAGCAACAATAGGGGATATAAGGGAAAAATCGAAAAACCCGAAGAAGTGTCATTTCTTGTCTATATCTTTCGATTTGAGAAGTTGTTCCCAGTACTCATGCGGAACGTTTGTAATATTTTCTCTAGATTGATTGTAATGAGTTGCTATCTGATATCAAAATATATGGTGAAAGTGAAGTCCATTCTCACTTGAGGCGAGCGGTATAGTTTGTAATAGAAAATGGCTCCTTTTATAATTGAACGAAACTACGCATGCCTGAATTGCTGAAGGACTGAAAGAGCGCTCTAAATGTTAGGCAGTTCAGATGCCTCCATCGTGTTCCGCTACTGGGATGAACTAAATAGCAATGTAAGTGTTATGAGAGAACAGTAAGAGCATAGGGTCTAGTCTAATCTGGTAAAAAATCGGAGCAATTAATTGGCTACCACCATTATAATGCTCAACATTCAAATAACTTGTTAATGATTTGTAAGTTATATGGGAATACGGGGACGTTTTGCACTCTTACGTTACCCATCAAACTAACAATTACTCCGAATTTCAATTACACGAGAAACTAACTTTACCGTCTCGACCATTCAACTAACATATCTATGCTGTACCATATCCGAATAAGAAGTACTTATATGGCCGTGGAGTTCATTAATGATATAATATATTATTGATGTCTAATTGAGCCTGGTTCATACTGAACGGTTCTGAATATTGAATTTCCTTCTAAATTGATGTTGCCTTCATCACACATAGGCGACGCGATTCAAGGGGACATGTATATAGTTAAAACCAATTTATCTACTGGAGGGCACTCAAGGTCACATTCTGATCTTCCACCCAATCAGTTAAAAATAGCATGCAGTCCACGTAGGCGAACGTCATTACAGCATGGTGAACGGGGTATGGGTACTGACGTACAACGATGTTTGGGCATAATCTACAGTTGAGAAATATTATTTCGTAATCTCGGAGACATAAAAATAAACATTCTCCAAGCCTCAACTGTATTATGCCTGCTGATAAAACGGATGGAGACATGTGTAAATGCTGGATAGTTGTATAGTTGTCTCCATAGTTAACTAATGTGAGTTATGTCAACTCACACCCCTCCCTAGGATTCATTCCTTCCGGTTCGTCGAATTTAGACCGGTTAGCTGATTACATATATAGTAAACTCTCCAATTCGTCATTGCTGGTCAAGGATTCCTACATAGATTGATTTTGTGCTGATCCTTCGTGGTCACAGCTCCAAGGGTTCAAATGAGATTGGTATAATCTTGTTAGTTCCATTCTCGTTCGCTCCAATATACACACTCCATAACTGCTACTTTGTGCAACCTAGGTCATCAGAAGATCTGTCCACACAATTTGAAATTAACTGTCTGTCACTGGAAGTGAGTAGAATGTGATCGTATCCTGAGTCACCTTCGACGTCGACATAGTGCATTTCTCTACAGTGACAAGTTTCGGAAGGTCTCGAAATAAGAACCAATAATGATATGGATTCAGTTCTGTAGTTAAGAATGGCAACTCCCCGAGGAAAATGTGAATCCTTTCACTGTGAAATACCCTTCCCCCACACTAAAATGTTGTAAATTTGTGTGATTTGTCCGTTTAGAATACCCCGTATCAATAAGCTTATGTATCCCGACTGCACGAACACTGTACACAGTAATAGAGATATCGTTGATTCTGGCACATGGCAATTCTTTCATGGCAACTCATTGAGAAAAACTGCGGATACTGTCACTACGGAATGCCCTTCCCCCACTTTTGAGGACAATTATACAATTTAGTAAATGTGTGTTTTTGTCAGTTTAAAATACCCCTATCAATAAGTTCATGTATTCAATTCCGTCTGATCCCGAACGTTTAACCACGCTGAGCATGCGCATTGATGACTGTTAACTGGCTTATTAGTTATTACCATCTTCTAGCACTTATATCATATTCTTCTACTCATCACCAACAATTTTGAGGCCAGTGGTCATTGTTGTTTCTTCAACAGTTACTGTCGTTTCGTGTAACCTATCCTAATCGATAAATGACCTCCATCAATTCACGCAACGCCACTATTCGCGCCTAAGTCAATAACAACAAATTCTGCCTGTCCCAGATGTAAACATTTCCACGTTTGAAGACATAAGTACATAGCAGCTCAATTTTCGCCTAATCCTCGGCAAATCTGAGTTGAGAATAAGGTGACATAACCTAGATAGCACTTCGATTCATTGGTCAGTTCCATCCTTGTTCGGTTGTGAATTACGAGCATCCCATCGCGACTCCATATTCTCGGTTGGAATCATGTGATCATAGTCACTATGTACACAGTGTATATTTGCTGTGAGCTTTTATGACAAGAATAACCCCAGTCTACAATTTAATGTTGAATCGCATGCAACACTATGATCTTGTTTCTATCACGGATACGTTTAGCCTATGTTTTCCCTAAGTGCTTTATCTCGACTATCTCCATCGGACAAAAGAGTAAACTTCCATCCATCAGCTCGACGTGTTTTTAGTGGATTCTAAAGTACTCTGTGTCATCCTTCATTGCCAGACACGTGTTGTTATTGGGCTATTCTTCCCCATCGATTCTTACTGATATATCCAGAGCAGTATGACAGTCTGTAGCATAATGTACCAGTTGGTACGACAATAGCAATTACTTCCTACCATTTCCGATAGACAAAGGTCCCTTCTCCCACAATGTGACGTTGTTTTGTTTTTGTTTTTTTGGGGGGGGATGAGGGTGAAGGGCGGATTTTTCTGCCGAACTATGGAACGCAATTCCATATTTTACTCGTGCGGACACGCGGACCTATTTCCCCTATAATCGCACGACAACACTGCTCTGAACTTCAAACGGTTCTGAATATTGAATTTCCCTCCACATTGATGTTGCCTTCATCAGACATGGGCGACATGATCCAAAGGGACATGTAGTTAAAACCAATTCATCTACTGGAGGACACTCGAGGTCACACTCTGTTTTTGTACCCAATCAGTTGAAAAGAGCCAGCAGTCCACGTGGGCGAACGCAATTGCAGAATGGTAAACGGGGTATAGGTAGGCCTACTGAAAAATGTTTAGGCATAACGACAGTTGAAGAATATCATTTCATATTATTGCCATCTTCCCAGCCCCAACTGTATTATGCCTGCTAATGAAACGGACAAGAAGATGTGTAAATGCAGGATACGTGTATAGTTGTCTCAATAGTTAACTCATATGAATAACGTCAACTCACACCCCTCCCTAGGATTCATTCTGAGCTCCCAAGACTTACTAGCTCTCAGGTCGATTTTGTGATAAATTAACGAGATTACGGAGCTCTGGAATTCTGGTGTGCATTCAGGCACCCACAATAAAATGAAGAAAAAAAACATGCAGCGTAGTCATGACACGCTCCTGCGGTTGCATTTCCATTTGTATCACAGATTTGTTTTGTCGAGGTTTCAATTTCTTCACGTGTTGTTTTATGGGATAGAGCAGTCTCCCATTCGTGGAATCCGTAATAAAAATAGTTTTGCATCAATTTTGGAATCTTAGATTTGAAAACAACACTGCGGATTCAGATCAGCGTCATGACTTTTTCCTTCCTAGGGAACTACCGGATCAACTGAATCAACCTGAACGTTTCTAAAGTCTAAGAATTTCCCACTGCGGAATGAGTGGATCATAAAGTGTGTGCCATGTGCATCACTGAACAACTATATTCGTTCTTGAAATGTGAACATTGTAAACATCTAACTTTGAAACATTGATCTGTTGTCAGAAAAATATGCCATTCTGTTCATTCCTATCTTCAAGCCAAGTGAGCTGCAAATCTTTCATCAATGTTCCAAATCCATCGATGGTAATTCTATTGTCGACCACCATCATGTTGTAATTGACATAGCCTAATCTCTTCAATTTGTTCTCGTCTTGTCAAATGGAACAGCTCAATGGCATCACTGTGAGTGATTGCGAGTGGATGGCTGTCGTCGTTTCATTTGCTTCGATTGTTTCAGTTTGTGATTCCTTTAATAAGAAATGCTAGTCATATTTCATTCCCGCGGCAAATGATGAAAATATAGTTGTAACTAACCTGAATGGAAAAGTCTATGGAATAGTCTGACGATGACCGCACTGTTAATGTATGGTAATGATGGAAAAGTATGTTGATTTCCATGGATTATGTGACGAATATTGAGCACCGCGTAGCGTTCTGATATAAGAACAAATAAGAATCCAGTGATTGTTGGACGTGCCTATAACGCCTGAAATAATATTCATGACCACTGTTTAACCATCAGTGCAAAGTTCCGACATGAATAAGGCTACGTTATCATCGATCATGACCGTCACATATTACTCGGTTAACTTCTCAACCAGAGCTGGCGAGATCTGCTCCTCCTCCATGTTGTTATACCCGACCCCCACTTAATCAAACACCGAGAAAGATTTAATGATCCGGGCGTGATGTTTATCTTCGACAATATACATGGTTGTAAACATTGGAACTAATATAGTGTAGGGGCCGAGTCTATTCCCTTCGTGGATGCGTGACGTACAGTGACAGTGAATAATATCATAGAGTTCACGATGACAGGAACCACACAGAATAAGTGATGTGTTCTTTGATATTTCAAGGCTTGTATAGATACCTTTTACATTGCCATAGGGGCAAACCTAAGAGAAAAACTAGATCTAGTTATGTAAGTACTCATTATTTACGAAGCTTCCAAGTATTGTAGCGTTACCTTACATATTGTTCTCATGTTGCATCATTATCACCGATAGGCAAGGTGCACGTCCGTTATTCGTGGGAATATCATCAGTTTTTATAGGCACTGGTTTCTCCGTGGAAAGAGTTACACCACATCATGTTGACCGAATGCTTCTCAAAACTAAGGATTCAAACCACGGTCGGGTTATATCATGAATAGTATTCCGACACATGGGATCGCTCCGAGACGGTAATAACTAGGCTAAGCTATACAACCATTTTACCACCATATCATTTTGTTGTACTGTGTTGCACTGGGTTGTTATTTGGAATTCTCACGCATCACGCGCACCACCACTATGTTGTACGTGTGGGTATCACATGCTGAAAATACCTCCGGTTGCTAGCCTAGCCTCTAGTCATCACTATTTTAAGACAAGAGTGATTAGGAAGGGGGAGAAACAGTAGCAGTACCGTGTTATATAGGGAACTCGTGCCATGGTCTCGGCAAGCAATTACACGGAGCCTGATTATGGTTGAAACATAGAATACAAACATTGCCGTTTCATGCATATTGGGAGAGCGATTGGGTCGCAGCAGGACATTAGAAGTGTAGTAATTGGTTTTCAGCCATCGCACGTAATAGAACCACAGTACGTGAGGAAACAGATCTATGTGCCCCGATTGTGCTGACGAAAAAAAAACCTAACCCATGTAATACCTGTTTGAACCATGAACTATTACAGTTACCAGGATTCACTCCCTCGAGAAATTGGTTACTGTGTGTTTGCATTACTGCCAAATAGAAGTTCCAACCAGGTTTTCACCTGAATACATAACGTAGGATAATTCCCAAATGGTTGACGCACGTGCTTCGGATGAAAATGGGTCACACTCATTGGGGGAATACACGATACGTCAACGCGTGTTTATACGAAGCGCCCCCGGTTATCACATCAGCCCAAACTCTCTCTGAAAGGTGAAATGTGAGAGCTCGAAAAGCTCTGGAATATGTAGCCAGTAGCTACTAGCTATCATATAACATAGGCAATATCGGGACATCCACGTTGACAAGATTTCACTGTACTGAGTAGAAGAATTGAACATTATACTTCCAGAAGTGAAAGGGTCGATATTAAGGAACCGGCTGCCTGATACTTCGATGTGACTGTATCTTCATTAAAATTTACTCGATAGAGGTGGTTCAAAATACTATGGGTCCACGGGAGTATTTGATAGCTTTTCCACACCTCTATCTTACACAGCAGCAGTTCCAGTTTTTTTACCCCTATGTTTGTGTAACTGTATTATTTCCTGTTGGTTCAGACTGATATTATTCCCACAGTATATAGCCCATATTTGAGAAATCTCATCAGGAAAAGGCAGTAGCGGAGGCAGCACTTTTTAAACCTCATCGATAAATAAGAATAAAGTGAATGTATAGACATCAAATCATCATATGCAGGACTCTTGGAATATATTCTTTGTACAGATACTTCCGTGTAATATTTGTGAATAATAAGAATCTAAGTGCTACTTTTCATAGTAATATTGTAATAAGGGTGGTCCTAGGGTGGTAAGTATAAGGTTCTCACACATTTCGTACTCGTGTATGTTGTGACTGCGGGTGATAGGTTAGTTATATGTTGCGGGTTGGAAGCACAAGGAGCTATATGTTACAGTTTCCAGAATCAATCTTCTCAAGAGTGAATATCGAGGAGAAAGTGTTCAATGGCGGTGTATTCTTATGTTGCATGTTTATTTCTTTCACAAATAGGTATGTAAATAGAGAGATTAGATAGTTAGATAGATAGATGGATATATAGATAGATAGTACATGCATCCTAATAATTCCTTGCTATCAATCTACTGACCGCATGATCCAAATAATGAATAACTGGTTTGTTGACATATCAGCAACATCGAACAGAATGACCAATCTATATTATAACAAGAACAAATATACGAAAGCAATGTATATACTACTGTCTTTGAGTAACAGAAGAACGACAAAACCTTCCAGCTTCCTAGGGAGTATCAGGTGACTAATACTAATTAATACATTTCCTTCAGTCATTCCACCCCTCATACCCTCACCAATCACTCTTAGGTCAGGGTCGATTAAT
>JAUOBX010140031.1:0-12436 GCA_032360705.1 Eupentacta quinquesemita
TACGCAGTTACTGTAGTTTATGTGTTTGCAAATGCCAAAATGTATCACTGCATCCGCATATATAGCGTTGTTTCTGTGTATGAATAGCGTGCTCCCCATCGAATCGCACGTGCGATATCTTGCTGATAACAAATATACCGGTATACGATTGAGGCGATAAGACAACACATATCACTCTTCAGACAAAACTGGACTCGACAAAGCCAGGCGTACCTTCATTCTTCATTTGCCTAGCTTACGGGTTAGCGAGATTATCACCACATATTCAACTCTAAAAGTCTGAGTGTTGCGCATATTTCGAATCATTCGGAGCGGACATTCCCAATTCCAATTGAAATATGTTTTGTGTGGTCGTGCAATTGTTGCGTAATAACCTAATTCATTCTTACCTCGAACGCCTTTGCTGCCAGTTTTGACTTGAGCAATTCCCTATCCGCTTCTAGATGAGCCTCATCTTGATTGATATTCACCGACCGGGGGCCGTGTTTCCAATGAAACGCTCCTACGTGAGAGGACTATGATTCTCTTTGATGGATGGTTATTGAATTTTCTCTGACAGTATAAAATGACTATCATCGATCATTAATAAAATGCGCCTGGTGGCCTAATAATGATAATAATAATAAACAGTTCTTACTATAGCGCCAAATACCAAGGAGGCCTCTAGGCTTTTTACAAAGCAAATCAAAGCAAAATAGTTGAACAGGCAATACAAATGAGATTGCACTTAAATATAATTATAAGGCCTATGAGGTAGGCCACCATATACATTGTTGTTTCAATTTGGGTAATGTCAATATCTAGTGAAGCCTAATTTTGGAACCGATTTTTTATCCTGAGTTTGTCCAGAAGCCTGGGGATCTGAGCATGTTTTATTACTCTTTAGTGTGAGGATGACAAGTGCATGTTCACAGCGGCCTGATAATTGGAGTGTACGCAGACGAATTATTCCTATTGAGTTATTGTTACGGGGTATATTACATCTACTATAGTTCATAGATTCCGTGGGCTTTGTCATCGTTTGTAAATGATAGGGTCATTTTTGAAGAATACCCAGAGTTCTGCATCGTGGGAAATAAACATTCCTATACTTTTCCTTATTTTTTGCAAGTGATTCCTTTGGGGAAGTGTCTCTCCGTACTCTGAAGGAACCATGCGAAACAAACTTTGGGTCAAAGTATTGTTTCATCGAAGAAAATAATGAAAATCATCGCGTCTTCGATGCAAAATGAATTAAATACGTTGTCTGACCTAAATTATGATGTGAAGTTATGTAGAAGAATATGATATCATTAGAAATCGTAGACAACGTAGTTTCTATGTCCCTCTGTTTTTCACACGGTCCTTTCCGTATTTCGAACGAAAGTTACCGTGTTGAGTACTTGACCAAGGTTCTTTCGGCCAGTGCTGAACATATCAAATTCCCGGGTGACATTTCGTGAGGTAATCTAGATGTGTGATAATACTTGAAACACAGTATCGAATCGTAAATAATACTGATTTAGTCAATGAAGGTTGGGTGGAAGAGGTACAGTGACTACTGAGCTTCTCGATGTTGATGAAGGCACGACTGCTCGTGTCTCTGAAATAACGCGTCGATGTCGACTGACCTCAACACAAATGCATGCCGTTTCCTGCAGGGCAATTAACCACGTTATTATATTTGGGTAATGCTCCTGTTTATGGCGGTGAAATACTTCCAGTAACGAATAATATTGATTGTCCAACGAGATGAGCCACATAAAAACAATAAAATTGGCTCTATAGCCATGTAAGGTGTGGTATCCAAAGGATGCCTAGCTATTTTACAAATAGTTTACCTAGTTCCTATAGTTCGGTTCTCTCATTGCATGTAACTCACTCCAACAATATCTGAATGTTGGTAATATTCTAGCCTTTTATCAGACTAGAAAAAGTACCCGCAAGCAATTCTCAGGACTCAGTTAGACAAATATATACATTACTATTGACGGGCTGCAGTTCACATTACCCGACAGCATGTGGCATAAACGTGTCGCTGTAGATGTCCAATAATATTTAGGGATATTTTCTCAGTCTCTCGACAACAGTCAGAAAAATATGGTAGGCCTACTTGTTCTGATGCCTTGCTCACAATGCAAGTCGAGCACAGACTGATAACACGTGATGACACTGTTCGTATCATGTCGAAGCATAATCGTCCCAGCGCAGTTTATTCTTCCGACTGAGACGTAAATATTTTGATAAATACCGACAGTAGGTTACAGTACTGGCTTGGCTGAACTGTGTTATCCGCGGCTGATTAGCTGCTGTCCATTGAAATGAACAGTTATTTAGAGGATGTAAACAACTGACAGAACTGTCCATGAACTATGACATCTGGAGGCAATAACGGATGGAAATGAAATACATCGTTAATTGGCTACCCTGGCCTATGCATTAAGTTAGTCAGTTAGTTGAAGGGGCATTTTCCCGCGTGCACGCGCATACAGGTTCCTTTACTTCCCAAGGCGTGCGACGACGCTGTCACATATATAACTCCTGCTCGAACTCTTTTTCCTCACAAATCAATAATAATACAAGAAAAAATACTACAACAAAATTACGGACCTCCCCAAGAACATGAATACCACACCAGCCAGACTTGCACATGTTGCGAATATGCTCTTTGTACGCCATGTGCTGATAAAACAACACTCCGATATTATTTGCGGAGGGGACAGGCTGGATTAAAGAGTCAGCGATCCAAACAGGGTCGAGTGGGAGACTCTCACGGAATCTGGAGGTGAAATGAATTATCTCAATTTTCGAGTCATTAATTTAATCATGCAACGAGTATTTTCGGGTTTCCAGTTTGCCTTTCTACTGTAGCGATATCCCGTAACTCCTTCAGTGTCGTGCTCACAATTATTTAATGTTAATGAATGCCTCTTCTGCATTCTATACATCAATATCATTGATTTATTTCGAGCTTTGCTTGCCAAAATTTTAAATGTCAGCACGGTGTGATTCTCCTAATTTCATCTAATTTCCATCTCTGAAGAGTTGGCACAAATGTATTCAGGCGAGGAGTAACTAGCTTCCTGCCTTTTTTACAGGCAACTAACGCGACCTTGTATATAAATTTATCAGTCACACGATCAGCTGATTTCTTTCCAGGATGATGGGTGGAACATCGTCGTTTTGGTTATGCAAGGTACTCGTTAATATTCTGGAGGTGGAACGGAAAACATGCTGTGAGAATATGTTTGAATCCATTCAAAATGAAATTTCTGTTCTCCCGAAATGTTACCGATGCGTACGTACCGTAAGTTCATGACATTTTCGTAGCATTTGGCTTCAAATTCCATTCTAATCGGCAAATTTTTCATAGTATCTACTGTATATTCAGGTCCGCCAAGCATAGCTTCATGGCTTCTCAGAACTGCGTGGTTTACTGACTCAGCAAAACATTACAGCATGCACAAGCTTCATTCGCTAATGTACATAATACTCTCGCATTAGCCACGAAGGAATATATGCTCGTTCCGGGAATTGCGATGTCTGCTCATTGTAGCGAGCCTCTGTCACCAGCCTGTAACGTTCTGATATATATCAGGCAGATATGCGGACTATATCCTGATACGACTTGGTTCCCAACGGGAAGCAAGCACTTCATTTTGATATGCCCCTGGTTATTTTCTTCAGTCATCACTCATGGGAACATTTTTACTTCGTAGTGTTTACTCTATAGGTAAACATCTGAAAACGACTCATCCTGATAAGATGTGTTCTGCAAGCATCCGGCAAGCCTGAAGATGTAGACTTTGAAACATTGTTCACAACAGTCTCACGATGATTAAAATGTGTCTAGAGATTCAGTTAGAAATACATTTTTTAGTAGTAAGGGGAGGTGTGTTACTCGTGCATATTCAGGCGGGTGTTGGCTGACGATTGTTTTTGTACAGTTTTGTTCACATGGTGTGGGGGTGACCATATGATGAACGAGATGTCAGTACGCTTTACCTGTGAACAGCCATACCATGTATGTTATGAGGAAAGACATCCATATAAGTAAACTGTACCTAAGGGCAGTCCCTCCACAACGAGACAAAATTACACAGCATTCCAAGGGTCGTTATAGGAGAAGTAAGTGGGGCAGTATTCTCTTAACCCAGTACAGTCATTCTACATCGGGAGAAACCTGTTAGAAAACTATGAAACGTTTGTGTTAATACATGTGTTGTTCGTACGCTCTATCGCAGTTTTCACCCCAGAATAGTCTGATTCTGATTGACTATTTGGTGTGCCCGACTAGACGAACCTAGATGTCACACAGCAATTACTACAGGGAAAACGGTGCATAGGTCAGATGAAGTCAAAATCTATATTTTGCCTATGCAGCCAACGCATGTATGCAGAATATCGCATTAAACTGCCAAAATCGGCGCATCGAAGCCTCAGTATTTCGCCTTATATATAGGACTATCTATTATTATTGATTATTATATTGGAATGTTCCGTTGTCAGGATATATAGGGTTCATCTCAAGTGACCATGAATGATCTCGAAATAGAAAACGATATGGTCTATCCTCACCATCGGTGCAATTATCGCATCAACAATGATATTGATCCATGTAATGTGCGCGTTCGTTGGATATCGCGTCCACGAGTAAGTGTCAACATACTTAGTTTCCCTGTATATTGAATCTCTACCACATTAACGAACAATGATGACATAATACAATACACGCGGATACAATGCAATAGTATACTTAATTGGAAGCGATGAAGATATTACGAGTAAATAAGTCCCATCTTAGCCATCAATAGTATGGCCAAATAGCCTTGCCCGTTCCTTCCGAACTTTACTGGAACCGATGAATGCACTGATGCTGATAAATGTAGCCATAGCCTTGCTCTTGGAATTGTTGGATCCTAAATTGCCGCAAACCTGGAACAACACGACTGTGGACGCAGCCAAGACTGCATATGACAAAGATTATAGTTTTACCACTGTATCTAGTGTCCAGCATAATGAGATCATTCAGAGGTTGATATTCACGGAACTTATATTCATGGGTTTTATCAATGAAGGCATCAAATGGGCACATATTTCAATGATAAACGATTTCATGGTATGCTGGTCACACAGTAGCAAATCCGGTTTGCGGTGGTGGATGCAATCAAAATTAACATGAGGGCGTGCACCAAACTTGTAACTATTAGTGATTTTGTTGTTATGGATTATAATGTCTGGATGCTTCTTTTTTATTTCCTGTTCAATAATGGACACAATTCTGTCATGTCGGGAAACATAACAATTGTGGGACACGGTGTCAAATGGATTGTTACAAAAATGACACGATTCCTGATCGGAATCAGGGTAGCAAGGTACATGAGTAAGTCACGCTCCAATAGTTGCTGGCGGGCTTTGAATATGAACCGAACAAGCTGATCTGCTAGACATAAATTTGTCAGATACGACATTGAGAGAGGTGGGTTTGAACCATTTCTCCTTATTCTACCTTGCGACTTTGAACCACGGAGTCGTTGTATTCTCCCATCGGTATGATTTTGCTTTATGTACAAATAAATTGCCTCATGAGAGAGGAATACCAACTGGACATCTTCTTGTTCAGCTACGATACAAAAGGGTCATGGTTGAGCTCCAACTGAATATTTTCATGAATACAAAGCTCGTTCAATTCAATCCATATCGAACGTGCAATGGCCAGTACACCCAGCCCTCTTAATTACCCTCCCATTCTCATCGGCTGCATATGCACCAAACGGGGAGTAATCTCCTCCATTGTTAATAATAGCCTTTCTCTTATCCATATGAAGTTTAGAAGCGGATTTGGCACATAACCGCGTTTGGAGGTCATCGAAATTTTCCTTTGTAAGAGAAATGCTATCCGCTAAGAAACATACAATGTGACTGGACTCCATATACATAGGCCACCCTTCCTTTTATTGAACGTGTTGAGACCAGTGTTGTGCACTGCGATGTTGGTGTGGGTGTTGGTGTCGGAACCTTGTGGTGTCGATATTTTACCTGGTGTCGGGACACACCAGTATTTTGTTGCAACCCCATTACTTTGGTGTGCCCCATTACATCACCCATTCAGATTTTTGTCGTACCATACTGATCACTTCACCTATATAGCTATATCCTACAACAGTAAGTGTCACTCCAATCAGTCTATACAGTGTCATACATTCTCAGAGTGACCACACTGTCAGCCAAATTTATTTTTACTTCGACAGATCATAGCCTAAATGTCTCAATGCAATTCGGGTCATCCCCCAACCCCTATATGACCCAAGTGACTAATACATGGTTAGCTGCTTTAGGTGACACTAGGATGGGGCAGCGATGTCACACAAGTGTAGCTCCTGGTATCCTTCCATGGGTTCAAAAAGATGACATATACAATAGTTTCTTTATGATACCTGATTGTGATGCAAATATACAGTCACTGTTGCAATTTTTTTAATGTACCCAGAATTGACGATACCGTATGTTATGAACGTACAATGAATGATACGGGGTCCCCACCTCAGCATACGCCGCGTACAAATAGGTTGTTTCATACATTCCATTTTTTTTCGTTTCATTGCTACAGGTTCAGGAAGCCACTGAAGGCTCATCGAGGAACCCTGGCCATGTTGATCGTGGATGAGCACCGGAGATAACTCGCCTTCTCTTTTCGACCAGTGCTCAGATGTTATCTAGGCAGGGGTGTACAGTACCAATCCCAATTCCTACCGCTGTGGTATTTCAGATTTATCCCTCTTTAGTCTACTCTAAAATTGCCTGTAGGGGTAGAAACTATTCCCTGTTACATGATTTACCCGAACTCCGTGCAGAGACCTTGTGGTACTCTGACTTGTGAATCGGAAAAGTGGTTCTCCCTGATAAAATGTTGTGTAGTAGAGTCGCGTCCATCCGATTCCCCATCTGAAAGATGATATAATTTGCATCAAACTTGCTCATAATACAGGATATCTATCTCATGTGGCCATGCAACAATGCATAGTGATTCTTCGACTTGGTGTCATGAAAAAATCCAACATGGGGACAATGTACAGTGCTGTAGTCAAGTCCTCTCAATCCAAGTCCGTAGCTTCCGAGTCCTCTAGTTCTTATACAAATTCGAGAAGCCATTTCTCATCCACACATCTACATCACTAAGGTTCTCCAAAATGTTCCACGCCAACAAGCGTCTGCAAACATATTGTGAAATGAGAGGATAAAATGAGTCGATTTATATGTTGTTCTTGTCATCTTAGGGGGTTTAACGTACATTTAAAGTACATTTTTCATTTCGACGAATTTCTCCAGGGTTCGACTTTGGGAGACTTTTTGGAGACAATTTGGGGAGAAGGGGTATTTGTTGTCATAATTATATCGACTCGACTAACCCCACCTCAATGGATGATGCTCATACTCAGTAGGTATGCTACCCATGATGGTTTCATGAACCCTATTATTTTGGGGTCAGAGGTTACTACAGGTCAAAGGATGAAAACTGCGCAAACACGATGAGTCCAGAATGACTGATCTAATCATGTTGGAATTCAGTATGTAGCTATCTCATTGTGAGTATAGTCACCCTATTGATTTTGGTGAAGACTTGAGAGAAAATGAGAAATTAGTGAAAATCTATATTTGGTAATTTCAGCATGGGAACACGATGTCTTGAGTAGGAAGGACTTGATGAATAAAGTTCATACTTGATGTGTATGTTCCCCATGATGAGTACACGGATCGTTTGGTCTTGGGGTCAGGGGTGTAGCTTTCCAAGAGTGAGTACAGAGACCCTATCAATTTTTGTGAAGATTGGGATGATTTCTGGTGAACAAGAGTGACAATGGCACAGTAGCTCACCTGTGCATTTGCAATGCATGTGAGTGGGGCGGTGTTCTGGTCACATCACACCCAAATTACAATTTGGGCAGAATTCGATGATGGAGGATCCTTGACCTAAAAAACCTATGCAGCATCACCTGATTAGAACTGAAACCCCCCACACCCCCTCCAATGGTGCGCCCAACAAACGCGCTGTCAAATACCAACATTGAATGGGGAGCGGGGGTGTCCCATCTATTTTTGTCAAAATTGCATTCCACTTAAGTGGAATACCATTCTGCTTAAGTGGAATTGTATTCTACTTGAGTATAATTCAATTTCATTTGAGTGGAATTCAATTTCTCTTGAGCGGAATTTAATTCTGCTTAAGTGGAATTCGATTCTGCTCAAGTGGAATTGTATTCTACTTTAGTAGACTGCAATTGTCAATAGTGGTAATCATCATGTGGGACAAAAACGACTCGTTTCCTGTCGTAAGGATCTGACAGTTAATCACGAGTGAACATTATGAAGAGGTGAAGACGTCGATCCAGAACCTCATTGAGAGTATCTTAGGTGGAATTATATGTGAGTTCGACTCAAGTGGAATTGATTTATACTTGAGTAGAATCTAATTTTACTTAAGCAGAAGGGCATTCTACTCTAAAATTTTAAATTTCATTCTACTTAAATGTAATACATTCCACTTAAGTGGAATCAATTATACTTAGGTGGAATTCATTACACTTAAGTAAAATGGAAATCCACCCAAGTAGAATGTATTCCAATTCGGAGTTGAATGTTAAAACGGCTTGCAATACGTACGCGACATACCGCCGCAGTTGGTTGACTTAGATAAGCTAATTTGGGAGATTAGATTGGCCCAATAAAGCAGCGCATTTCTACATAATAACAGCTGGTTCGTGGCGTGATCTCATTTCTAAGGGTGCTGTCTGTTGCTGAATTATTGGGGGCTAGTTGCAATACGTGGAGTGGAGTTCCGCCACCATCTCTCGGTTCTCCTTCAGTGTATTCTGAAAAGGCTCACACGTATCATTATCGATCAGCATCTCACCGCCAATCATCATCGAAGGGCCCATCGTTTATATGTCAGTGCCTCCTCCTTCTCCGCTTTTTTTCTCCGCATCCAGTATTCCTCCAAACTTCAGGGGGTTGTTACATACATTTGTTCGCCATTATCAGTCCTCTTCACTCGAGTCACTCTTTTCTGTTGGGTCCGTCTCGACATCACACTGAAAAGTATGTTCGTTGGTTTAACTCTTTGACTCTTTACTTCGGGATGTATGTATGCCGAGATTACATCGTTTGTCTCGTACCGAACAACTAAGTTAACATTCATGGTTGAGGAATGATAGAAACTTCTCTGTTACCTCGAAAACTGAACGCCAATTTTATTTGCCCATTAAAGAAGTTCATGCTATGAAGACCGGACAAACCATTTTGCCGGTTTGGGCATCGATTCGCCGATTTCCTGACGACACAAAACCTTTCGCTGACCTCACTTTGCGAGAGTCGGGTTACAGTTTCTGTATCATTAGTTGGCTTTCCACCCTCTTTTGGATGTTCCAACTGAACCTGATCCGATTGATCTATTTAACATTTTGTTTTCATGTCGAACGATCCATAGAATTCAATTCCAGTGGAAAAATATTCGGAGCATAACTCTTTTAATGTCTAGAATATCTACGTTCACAATCCCAATAGGACTGACGTAACCACAGAAATGTGATACTCGGTCGTAACGAGATCTTTAACCAAAGGACAGGCAAGTTTGTTCCTCGTCCATGGTACAAAATTATGTCACGTCCCACGCCGCACTCGAAACCACTACTTCATGTTTGACAGTCGAATTTTCCAAGGTCGCATATTGGGAACGTTTTAAACATACATAAATACATAACAGTATCCCCAATTGACGAGAAAACATTACTATACATATATGATGCATGTTTTTCTCATGTTCGGAGTTGAGCGATATTATAAACTATTGCACGGAATATGAACATTCCTCACTAGTCTTGTAAAGTAACAACATCGAAGTCAATTTGAAGAGATGTCCACCCGTTGCACTTTATTGCGAGCATATCGCCTATGAACTATGCAAATATGAAGCAAACATCTCTTGAAACCCGTTCGGGGTAATACCAGCAGTTACTCACGCGTTTTACGTTCTAACTCGGATAGGCGAGAATCATCACCAGAATATGTCACACCGGTGTGAGGGATTGTACTTTTCAACCTCCCCACGATGGTGCAATAGTGAGCCTACTCGCTTGATTAGATGACAGTCTGTAACCAATGTCATCAAGAGTTACAATAATGTTTAGGGACTTGGAATGTTTTCTTGCCCTTTGAATCAATTCATGATAACTTTCGACAGCTGTCTCTAAAGTATAATTCATTCAGTCTATGAAACCGCCGGGTAATGCAATTGAATGAGAAATGCTGTATCGCTGACGAACAGGTAATCTTGTTCACCAAAAATGACGTCATTTGGGACTGCAAGCAAATTAACACATTACACATGAATACATGACATAGAGCACATGACGGCCATACACCTGCCCAGTGCCCACGCGGGTTACTGATTATTAATGTGTGGAAGTATTCTTCACATGAATGTTAAAGACTTAAAGAGCATGTATCTGATATTTTTGCTCCGAATCACGGTACACATATTACAGTAACTTATTGGCAAACCGTTAAATGGACGATCGAGACTCAAAATTGAGCCAAATATTAACAGCTGTCATTTTCCTGGACATCGAAACTGTTCCATGGACCCGTTATTAGGTATGGGGTTCATCCCTATTCTACGATCATCATATTTACGAATCGATGATATTCTAGTGGAACGTACTGACGTTTTTCATTGTATTTTTCAGAGCAGCATTTCCGTAGCTTTATGAGAAAAATCAGTGCGTTGTATGATTGAGGAACGGGCTACGAAAAGGCGTCTACAATTACTGCGAACACATGCAACAAGTTCGGATTTGAACAATGCGTATATCCCATAAGTTATTACCGTCAGCTGTACGAGTTGTAATTCCAACGTAATTTACGGTGCATAGCAGATTCTATAAATGAGGGTATCAATTCACGACTGGGCATTCCTGGCCTGGAATTGGAGAATCTTACTTCATGGTGTCAAATCATTTACTTAATTATTTGACACCATGAAACTAATAGTTTCTTCCAATTCCTATTGAAACTTGTGTTTATAAATAAATATGTGTGTACAAAACTAGTTGTTTGCCCGTATATGAGAAATATTTGTTTGACGTGTAGATGGGACACTATGATGTCCCATTCACATGTGTTTCACATTTCCTCAGTCTATGACAGATATAAACGGATGTTCAGCGTACTAGGGACTGTAGGGACTGATTATTCATAGTGAATCGAGAATGACGCGTCACGTCATAAAAAAGCGATGCAGTGTAATGTGAAACTCCGTCCTAGGAGTGAGTTGATGAGGAATTACAACAACCAAGTGCAGTTCGACAGTATGGATTACGGTATCGGCTTAGCTTTATATTGTATACAGCGGCTGTATAGTAATCCTTGAGTATACATGACGTGAAGTGGTCTGGTAGAACTGTTTATGATCCATGAAAACGATATGGACTAACGAATGAAATAAGAACGGAAAACATATCAAATTAACTACGGGTACCTCTTTGAGAGTAATATTTTACATTAATTCACGCAAACGTGCATATACAGGCGATCCTGCTTTCCCAGGGGTGCAACATCATCGCCATATTTGAGCGACAATACATATTGCTTTCACTGAAATTGTTCAACACCATAATGGTGATGGAGGAGGACATCGGGTGTAGACACATGTGAGAGGTTAACAAGGTTATGCTCGGCTCCTGTCGTTTAATATGAGCATCATTTGGGTGGCACCACCTTTGATTGACGTGAATTTAGCTGTCCGATCCCGTTAACCCATCAATCCAGGCACGGGAGTCCGTATGGTTTTCGGCAAGCCAGGTTCCGGTGAATGAAAGTATACTTGCAGTGCGAGATCACGGCAGATAATTGCAGTTGGCCGAGATCTACTTGATTTTGTTAGCTAATAACCGTGCATTGCCCATTACAATGGGGGAATGAATGTGACTGTATGAGGTAATTTATTTCATTTAGGACCGATGATGACGTCATCACAGTGGCAGACGACCAAGCCGCTAGGCGCGGTGGTCCCAGCCTCATGGGGAACACACATACCAACTATGAGCTTGTTCCATTCAGGTGGAGTCGAGTTATCGTGTTAACAATCTCAAATTGGCCAAAATATCGAATTTTCACAATTTCCTAATACTCTTTACCTACTGACCTCAAACAACTTTTAGTAGTTGCAGAAGAGGCAGGACTTTCATACAAACAAATTGGGGGGGTTAGTGCATAAGAAATTCTTCAAATGTTTATCTGAAATGTTGTTTACTTTTGAAAAAAAATGTGATTTGACCTCAATTGACCTCTTACTTTCAACCGAATTCCACGCCGTCAAATTCAAAGGGAAACAGATGCTGTATTTTCTGACACTTCCTAGATATACAAAGAGAACATATCCAGACTTGCAGGGGGGTCCCAT
>JAUOBX010140253.1:0-12434 GCA_032360705.1 Eupentacta quinquesemita
TAAAGTTATATGTCGGTTGTCAGAGCTGGAGGGGGACATTGGAAATGTGGCAACATATCTATATGCTGTTGTCTCCGGATGGTTGGAGTGTTTATATTTCATAGATTCGATTTCTAGTAGAAATCCACATTGGTATGATATGCAGGGATGAAAATGTGAAAAAACAGGTTTTTACTTCGTTGTCTTGCAATGTTCATATTTTAATATACTGAGGATTCAGTTTCCAGTATAAATTTACGTTTGTGTGATATGCAGGAACGAACATGTGAAAAACATGATAATACCTCCGAATGGTTGCAATTTTCATATTATATTCTAAAGATCGAGGATCCAGTCTCCGGTAGAACTTCTGATAGCAACGAGGCAACAATTACCATACAACAGAGTAACACAGATCAGAGATTAACAGAAGAGTCCTAGCTGTACTTCGATAGCATGTACGTAGCCTCCAACTCTAGTAAGGATCCCTCTGCTTACCTTGTTTACCTTGTGTTGATAATAGACCATTTTTTTTTATACTATTTCATGACATATGGTAACACAATTGTTCATTTATTATCGTACCAATGGTATAAGTAAAATGATATTGCCTTAAATAATGCTTACATGTTATGCAGAGCTGAATTGGTAATAATAATAATATATGGTGCTCATATAGCGCTTTTATCACTGATTTACAACTGTATCGAAGCGTTTTACAGATATTAGCCTGATCTGAGGAACCAACTCCGACAATCCGGGAGAGTAAATTGGGCATAGATTGTACTCTATCTCCTCACAGGTAACAATGAAGATGGACAATCCAGGAGAGTAATCTGCTACCGCTATGGACTTAGATTGTACTCGATTCCTCACAGGTAACAATGGAGATGGACAATCCAGGAGAGTAATCTGCTGCCGCTATGGGCATATATTGTACTCGATTCCTCACAGGTAACAATGGAGATGGACAACGTGGGAGAGTAATTTGCTGCCGCCATGGGCATAGATTGTACTCTATTTCCTCACAGGTAGCAATGTAGATTGACAATCCGAGAGTAATCTGCTGCCGCTATGGGCACAGATTGTACTCTATCTCCTCACAGGTAGCAATGGAGATGGACAATCCGGGGGAGTAATTTGCTGTCGCTATAGGCATAGACTGTACTCGTTCCTCACAGCTAACAATGGAGATGGACAATACGGGAGAGTAATCTGCTGCCGCAATGGGCATAGGTTGTACTCGATTCCTCACAGGTAACAATGGATATGGACAATCCGAGGGAGTAATCTGCTCCCGCTCTGGGCATAGATTGTTCTCGATTGCTCACTGGTAACAATGGAGATGGACAATCCAGGAGAGTATCCTTCTTCCGCTATGGGCATAGATTGTACTCTATTTCCTCACATGTAACAATGGAGATGAAAAATCCGGGAGAGTATTCTGCAGCCGCTATGTGCATAGATTGTACTCTATTGTCTCACAGGTAACAATTGGTATGGACATTCCGGGAGAGTAATTTGCTGCCGCTATGGGCATAGATTGTAATCTGTTTCCTCACAGGTAACGTGGGGATGGGGCAATGGAGCTCCTAGCCTGGGGAGAAGCCAGTCGGCCATATCCAGGGATTAAAAGTTAGGTCCAAGGTTATCTGGTGGGCCATTTGAGCTATTTTGTGAAAATATGCAGGATGTGCTTCTTCCTAATATTTGTATCAGATGATCATGGAAGTTGGTCATTATCACTGGGTACCAATGCTACATATAGGGTGTTCAGGGATTTAAAGTCCAGGGTCATCTGGTGGGCCATTTGGGTTATTCTGTGAAAATTATACCAAATGCTTCTCCTCCTGGTGTTTGAATAGGATGGTGGAAGTTGGTCATTGTTATCAGGTACCAATGATGTTCAGGTATTTGAGGGAAAAGGTCCTCTAGAAATGTTGTTTTTGCCGTAATGGTCATTTCTAGGATTATATGAGGGAAATGGTACTCCTCCCAGTACCACATATTTAATGATCATGAGAGCTGGTCAGTATCATTATTGACAGGTGTCACATATGGGCGTTAAGGCAATCAAAAGTCATCTTAGGTCAATTTCACACCTTTCGGGTGGAATGTGAAATGCTACTACTACAGTTTCAGTTGGTCAGTATCATTGTAAATCACTATTCCAGCCCAAATATTAATTTCGAGGATCAAATGAACAGACCGCTTCTCCCATTCATGTGCATTACACTGATGTGGATTAACAGGTGAGCTATCGCGCTCTTGTTATCATGATTGTTTGTTCAAACATTGGAATCCTACTATGTGATAGTATGTTAATTATCACCTATTTTGCCTTGCATAAGTTATTATACAAGGCATCATTTGTGACTATAGACAGACCTATTGCTGTTCTCTCTGCTTTGAGTAGCATTCGTAGGTATGATTTGTTAACATTCTGAGGAAAATTATTCACAATATATAGAATGCTTCAGGACCCTGACAGTGGTTTGCTGATGTCTGATGGATTTCCGGACCACTATCCTCCCAATCAGAACTGCTCCATTCTGCTCCATGCATCCAAGGACCAGAGGATCCAGGTTATCATGCAAGAGTTTGCTCTGGAGATGAACAACAGCGACTGTGGATAGACGATCTCCTGGAGGTATGTCCTACTGGAATCAACCCATTATCAACTGAGTGCGTGAAACTTGCAGGCACTGTGTGCCGTTCAACAAGCTATGGCCATGGCGCTCATTAGGTGCTTGCTAAATGGTCAACGGAAATCGATGTCACCATTGGTCACCGTGATCGATCCTGGAGATACGTGTTAGCCTCTGCACATTTAGGCACATGTGGGCATTAGTAGGACTTTCGTGAGCAGGCAGTGGTATGTTGAGGAGGCGGGAAGGATCGAGCTGGTTCGATTGATTGCTTGATTTGGGCGCAACAGGTTAAATTAGCCACTCATCAAGGAGCCCTGGCTGTGCTGGTCATGGATGAGCATCGGCTATTCCTCACACCTCCCTTTTGACTGGCAGCATACAGATCAGCATCAGGACACGGTTTTCAATGGGCGTGATGCTCTGTCTGACATGTACAATGTGAAGAAGATTACATTGGGAAAACTGATCTTAGTAAAATTGTGGTAACAGTCCGGAGCCCTCCCCATAGAATCATTCTGTTTGAATAAAAAATATTTCAATAATTTGTACATTTTTACCACAGATGATTATTCTGTCCAACCTGTGAATTACTGCTGGTGCCTACGTGATAGTCCGTGCAATCTACGAAATGGTTCCGTCCAATTCAAGGCACTTCCTTCTTATAATTTACACGTTCCAAAGGTGACGGATCCATCCAGTCTGACCATTACTGCATGCGTGATACTGTAGTCCTTGTAATCCACAGAATAGTTAGGTTGTAAATAAAAACAATTATTTCTGATAATTTCTAAATTTCTATATTCCACAGATGACAGATATTTTAGTACTGATTTTGAAGTGAAGGTTTGTGTGCCCGAGTATTCGGTGCTGAGCTCTCTCTTGTTCCTTATAGTCTTTGAAGCTCTGTCAAGCGAATTTGCTGAAAGTATGGATAAGCTAGCCAGGGTCTCTACAAAATTGAATCATTGTGTAGAGTGTCAGAGACTGAATGTTTATATGAAGAATCCTGCCTAAACACAGTCAATATCTATTCTTTTCCTCTGTCATTATTTTTACCTGATCTACTTATTCCATTTTTTTCCTTTGCGGGCCAACCAGCAATAGATTATTGCATGAACGTGGACTCCAGGCTCACCCCTCAAACTGTTAGATACAAAAAAACATCACAGGGGTCCCAGGAAATATCAAGCCTCCATTTTCCAGGCCTACAGGGTTCACCAAGCATCACTGACTAAGTCATGTACGTATCACTTGTCATCGCCTCAGAAGCTATCTAACTGCGGGGGTGCTGATCTTTCTTCCCCAAGCCATGCCTGTCAGCTCGGTATAGGGGCCTGGAGGGATTTGACAGGCATAGTACCACCACTGTCAGTCTGTCATATCCACGCCGTCATAATCAATCATGCTAGTGAGGTATAGCGAGAGTGGCCTAGGAGAGGCGTGACCTCTCAATGTGCTCGTCGGCTAAGGGAACCAGAGTCCAATCAGTATGCTTGTGAACCTTCATTATGAGCAGATCACGATATTGGGTATTGCAACAATTTCCTGCATAATTGTTGGTGGTTCGATTTTATTTGAATGGTACACATTACGCGTACAGCACTGGTGGAAACCATTCTCTGAGCAGTTCCCCCCCCCCCCTCCCTGCTGATTTCAGTAGCATGCCTGACAACTCATCAACTGAACAATAATAGTCATTACCAAGGTCAAACTCATAAATTAATTGGAGTAGGGACTCGCTACTGTGGATTACTCTCCTGATATCGACGAAGCGGTGTGATCAATCCCAACCTGCTCCTGGGACTGCCATGTTATGTCTCATCCAACAGTCGACCAGTGAGACCCAGGACCTATCCACTTTCTCAGATTCTAGAGAAATGGATGGTTTTCATTTCCAGCTACAGAAACTGCCCACAGCTAAATGAGGTATATGTCAACTGATCTGTTACAACCACCTGTAATTGTAAAGTCCATTGCCCCACAGCAGAACCTGGTAAGAAGGATCATGCTCGAACCTGGAACTATTATATATCAATGGTCACTGATACTGCTCGGCCATACTTCTGTCGGTGTATGATTCTCCCACTGTACCACAGCAGAACCTGGTAAGAAGGATCAGGCTTGAACCTGAAACTGTTGTATGTCAATGGTCACTGATACTGCTTGGTCACACTGCTGTTAGTGTATGATCCTTCCACTGTACCACAGCAGAACCTGGTGAGAAGGATCATGCTTGAACCTGAAACTGTTGTATGTCAATGGTCACTGATACTGCTCGGCCACACTTCTGTTGGTGTATGATCCGTCCACTGTACCGCTGCAGCAGAACCTGGTAAGAAGGATCATGCTCGAACCTGAAACTGTTGTATGTCAATGGTCACTGATACTGCTTTGCCACACTTCTATTAGTGTATGATCATTCCACTGTACCACAGCAGAACCTGGTGAGAAGGATCATAATTGAACCTGAAACTGTTGTATGTCAATGGTCACTGATACTGCTCGACCACACTAAAGTCCACTATACCAAAGCAAAACCTGGTAAGAAGGATCATACTTGAACCTGAAACTGTTGTATGTCTATGGTCACTGATACTACTCGGCCACAATCCTGTTGGTGTATGATCCATCCACTGCACCACAGCAGAACCTGGTAAGAAGGATAAGGCTTGAACCTGAAACTGTTGTATGTACATTTTCACTGATAATGCTAGGCCACACGGGTGTTGGTGTATGATCCATCCCCTGTACCACAGCAGAACCTGGTAAGAAGAATAAGGCTTGAACCTGAAACTGTTGTATGTCTATGGTCACTAATACTGCTCGGCCACACTTCTATAAGTGTATGATCCGTCCACTGTACCACAGCAGAACCCTGTAAGAAGGATCATGCTCGAACCTGAAACTGTTTTATGTCAATGGTCACTGATACTGCTTGACCATACTTCTCTATTGGTGTCTGGTTCTTCCAGATCAACATGCACTGGAGTACTAGTGACATAATAGTGTTTTTAGGATGCACAAATCCATGTATAATTTGTTTGTGTTATTACATGTCACATTGTCACTGCATTGTAGGGCTTCCACCTTTTGCTCTAATTTCCTTGCTCTTTTTTACATACTGTTACATAGCATCGAACGAGGGGGAGTCTTTTCTTCAACTGTCCAGCATCCAGTCCTTCCTCGACAGACCGGACAGATTAGTGATATCCATCAACTATAAGTCTTTGTGCTAAGGGTGGATTAGTCAGATGTAGCTCATATATAACAAATGTGTGATATCCATCAACTATAAACTTGAGTACTTGGTCATATTCGCACTGCACGACATATCACTTAATCACTACATCAGAAAATTGCTCCACTTCAATAACACTTTCAGTGAGTTCAAATCAGTGTCAGCACTAAGGGGTGTTTCTTTCCAGGGGTGGCTGTACTCACAGTGACGATTGGCGAGGTCTTGGTGCCCGGGCTCTGATAAGTCACATCGGTTGGCTGTACGCAGTTAGCGTGATTGAACTTCGAAAATACAGAAACTGAAAGCGAAAACCAAAAGCTTCCGATCCTCCAGGATCTGAGAAAGTAGTTAGATCCCGGGGTTGATTCACCCAGGCACGATTGATCAAAAGGATATGAGTCATGGCTTTGCCGATGTGTCCCTGGCTCAGTGGATTTATCTCCATTGCATCGTCTCACCCAGGCTTGAATGGCAACATGCGAGGACACCCGCAATCTGCACCTTAACAGCTGCAACATACTCTCTGGGACCTTGGTTAATGATTTCCTATACCAGGGAGTGGAACATAATATATGACACACGTGTTTGTGGTGTTTCACCAATATATTTGTCTTCACTCTTGGTAAGGAAGATATTTTGAGAGATGCTTACATGGTCGAAACGAAGAATCAAGTTTGCTCATTTTGGCAAGCTCATCCCTCCCACCATGATAGTACCACTGGATAGGAAACTTTCAAAGGTCGTTACAACGATGCAACAATACGACATGAATGAGGGGCTGCTGATTACTGGGTAGTAGATACCATACTACAGCATAATCGGAATGATTCACACTCACTTTACATCCTGGCTAGAGTTCCCTAAATTATCACGAAGGCCTATACAATTAGGCAACACGGCTGAAAGTTGCCAACTGGTGATCATACAGTTGCATGCACACCGTATATACAATTCATATGAAAATGTGCTCATGTTTACGAAAAATGTACTAGAGATTTGAGTCATTCGACTTATGCAACATAACTGTAATGGACCCCCGGGATTCGTGCAGGAATATCTCATTATACCTGATTGTTTTCTTATATACAATGCCGTATATCTTCACACTATAGTAACCAAATATTTTTATCTCGCAAATTTACTTAGATTAGGCCCCATCTTCGAGAAGTTATTTGCGGATTTCATCTGATTTGACTGTTGTATATTGAAGTACATTAGATCATGATAGATGATTGCTGTGCATCCATAATTTTGGGACTAATACCTGGAATGAAATACAAATTGCATGAAGCTCCAGCAAATTTAAAGGAGCAGCACACCGAGAACTTCGTGTTGAAACTTGAAAAGCGCTTTCTGAATATGATACGATTGTTATCAAAATAACATTCTATATTATTACATAAGGTAGTGCCATATAGAAATTAACAATTCGGTGCAGGTATCTGTCACAGAGAATTCCACTCGAGGCAACCCCATGTCAACAAAGTGAACAAACCAGTAATAAATTCCCCACGCATAACCTTTGTCACGGTTCAATGCACGATACCATGATCTGGCAGGACAAGCTGCAGGGGCATCTATCAAAGAGGAAGTGAAGCCATTAGTATAGCATATATACATATTTATCACACTTTTGCCCTTTTGCACTTTTTAACCCTTTCAATGCTATCGTCTTTGATTGTCATTGCCAGTAGCTCCAGAATGCGCCATCGTGACTAAAGTCCACATCTCAGTTTTTGCAGAGAGGAAGTAAGAGGCAGTCATGACAGAAGAATAGCATATATACATATTTATCACACTTTTGCCCTTAACCCATTCCCAATGCCATCCTCTTTGATCGACATTGCCAGTAGCTCCAGAACGCGCCATCGTCGACTATAGTCAACATTGCCAAAACCTCCTGTGCCATGCGGCATCAGTGACTATAGGCAACATCTCAATTTTTGGTTAGATCAATGGATATGTTACAGCAGAGCATGTAGCCGAGTAGTTAGCTTGTTGCCAATAAAACTAGCAATCATTCGTGGGTTTGACTTCGAGGCTCGGTGCAGTTAAATTGGTGTACTGTTACCTGACGTACAGCGAAGTTTATGTTATCCTCAAATCATGAAATTTAACTTGTGTGTAATAAGTTTGCACACAACTGGCTCTGTGAGCTTAGTGACGATATTCCAGCTGCTGGGTTCCTGCAAGAGGACATCATTGAAAACAAACAAACAAACAGGTCCCTAGTTCCAATGTACATCAAACTGTAACTACATACAAAACATATCTTTTTCCACATTAACCATGTGAAAGTCATCATTCTTCACAATCCTATTATACATAGTAATATCCTTACATATCTCTTTGTGATTGAGTTGAGCAGAAACAAGTCACGGATATATTTAAATGGAGGGCTATAGTGCAAAGCTTATGCCTAGTATGTGATTCTACATGGTACATTTATGTCTAGTATATGATTCCACATGGCACATTCATGTTCTTCACCATGCACTGCATTGAGGAACCATTCTAGAGACTAGTAGAGAGTCATATTAACCTTGTAATTTTACAAAAAAGTAGTTAATCACAGATCAGAATGTACATTCATAATATGGAGCAACTCAAAGAGGATATATACCCTGAATCGAGGTCACCAAGGAAAGCTACATGTATCAATGCATGTTGGGTTATTTACAAAGTTTGGAGAAATATATTTCTCTGTATTTAATCAACATTGACACCAAAACCACTGTAGTGGCTCCTCTCACATGCTATGTATATACAGCAATTCTCTACAACCCTTGATTGCTTGCTTAACTTGAATTAGCTCTCACAAATGTACACTGGTTGATACTCTCACCTACTTAAGGAAAAAATGTTCAAAATGACTGTCCAACACAATCGCTGAGATATGGCAATCTGAATTTTGACTTTTGATGCTACGGGATATGGAGGCCACCCAAGGCCCACCAAGGAACTCTGGTATGTGCTGATCCTGGATAAGCATCGGGCATAACTCGCCTCCTCTCTTCAACTAGTGCTTAGATTATATCGAGACAGGGGTAAAACCAAATCTCAACCTGCCTCATCTGAACCTCCGGATCCGACTACTTCCTCAGATTAGCATACAACCAACCTAGGAGACCTATTCCAGCTAACCTGAAATTACCCCTCACCCATCATAATTACCGAGCTAATAACCGAACGGACCCAGGCACCAATATATTTACCAAGGCGAAGTGTAAACCAAATCTTGGTGCCCATAGTTAGTCTTTATAGAATAGTTTTCATATGTGTTAATACCAAATCTGAGACCCAATGATTTTATGTTGTTGAGTTCATTCAGCTGCCCAACTGGTGTTCTGTTATCTAGTGCTTGAGACCCAGCTAATTCATTCATTCATTCATTTATAGGTTTTACCACAAGGATAACGAATACAATACAATCATAATCATGTAAATATACAACACAGATAGTATATACAAATAAACACAAATAGGCCAAAACCAACAAATATGCCTATATATTTTCATGAAAGGGCAAATGAATATACTGTTATATGGCTCGTACACCCCCCTCCTTCTTCTCTCCCAACCCAACCACCTCCCCACACCACAGGCAATCAATGGGCCCAGTGAGTTATGTCCTAATGAGCTTTGATAATGTTGGGAAACTACTAACAACATTCCAACTACTCAACAACATTATATTTCAATTTTGAAAACCCGGTACATTGAGACTTTACCACATGGTACAATTGATAACCTTTACTGTAGCTGATATACAATATTGAATAGACCTAGAAAAGGCCTCAGTAATACGAATGCAGTTGATTTGATAATGTTGGTAGTCAGGGCAGTAGGCCTATGAGGCAGGATTGAGGAAAACTAGAACACGTGCATGCATCATAAAACTATTGTAGCACCTTTGATGACCTTGAAATTGATGTCATGTTTTTCGGACCAAGTGTAGTACACACTCACCAAGTTTTATGTGAATCCGACGAACTTGATATTTTCACACAAACCTAAAGAATAGAGGGCAGCAGTCATGCTGCAAAGCCCACTTCCAGACCATCTGATACTTTACTGAGGTGGACATGTGTACTTAGTTTCGAATCAATCGGATAAAGCGTAAGAGAGTTATTGCTGTAACACCTAAAGTTACTGGCGACGGCGGCGGTCACAGTGGCGGTGGCTACACCCCCAAAACTATACTATTCCCAGACGCTTAACCCATTGCGGGGATATGATGATCATTTTTGGTGTGCGATATGTCGCTGCAGGAGCCTGCTGTTTGCTTGTTGAGATAGGGGTTGAAGTTTACTAGGGGATGGGGGTTCAATGATATGAATATGGTATGTGTCTGCTTTCTAGATTGATTTATAACCTGATAACAAACGGTAATGGATGGAACATTGGCTGATGGGTTTAGCCAGTCCCTTCATGACCAGAAGTAGATTTGTTTATTGTTTGTATAGAAGGTATCACCACATACAAGGCCATCCACCAAGCTCAAGGTGTATGCTCACTGCCCAATGTTGTTGATATAACGGATAAATGCATTATTGAGCAACACACAGTACAACTAGTGTATCTGACTGTTTATACTGTTGTAATTATGCTCCAACATGCTGATAGTTGATACAAATATAATGATGAGATCATGATCAATGCTCTAATGTGGAAGAGGAGGCCGAGCAATCTGCCTATTCTAGATCTACTCTATGTATCCAGCAATCTGTGTCTATTCTAGGCCTAATCTATGAATCCAGTAATATGTGTCTATTCTAGGTCCAATCCGTGTAGCTAGTAATCGGTTTCTGTTCTTGGTCTAATCTATGTATCCAGTAATATGTGTCTACTCTAGGTCTAATCTAGGTATATCCAGTAATATGTGTCTATTGTAGGTCTAATCTATGTATCCAGGAATATATGTCTATTATAGGTCTAAGCTATCTATCCAGTGATCTGGGTATATTCTAGGTCATTCTATGTATCCAGTAATCTGTTTCTATTCTAGGTCCAATCAATGAATCCATTATCCTATAATCTGTGTCTTTTCTAGGTCTAATTTATGTTTCCAGTAATCTGTGTCTAGTCTAGGTCTAATCTATGTATCCACTGTCCAGTAATCTGTGTCTATTCTAGGTCTAATCTACGTATCCATTAATCTGTGTCTATTCTCGGTCTAATCTATGTATCCCGTAATCTGTGTCTATTCTAGATCTAATCTACGTATCCAGTAATCTGTGTCTATTTCGGTCCAATCTATGCATCCAGTTATCATTTACCAGCTAGGGGGCATAATCTGTTGGCCTACTATCCGTCCTTGCAGCCTTGATAGAATACATAGCAGATAATTGTTATAGTATCTCTCCCCATTTGCAATCCTAATAGTTATGCTATAAAGTGTTGATAATAATCTGTGCCAAGTTGTCAACTCTTTGTATACTGTGCTTCCTTACTTCTGTCACAACTGTGATATCCAATAGGTCCCTGACTGTTTGTAATTCATTCTGCATCATAATAATAATTATTAATAGTAATACCGAGGGGTAATCAGGTTCCGTCTAGAGTGCATCCTTACATTCAAATATAACTCTATGTATTCAATGCGATTCTTTCATAATAGTATTACCGGAGGAGTAATCAGGTTCTGTTCTACGGTCTGATCTGACCTGTTAATCAATTCATCTCGTAAGCTAGGAAAGTAGTCTGTGTCTAGCGTGCACTCTCACATCAAAACACAACTCTAATTTCAGTATCCAATAGGTCCCTGACAATTTGTCATTCATTCTGCTCAGAAATAATAATAAAGGAAGAGTAATCTGGGTCTGTTCCTAAGTCTTATTTCGTTTACAATCTGCATCCACATAGTTAAATGCTATTCTAGGTATAGTCTTATGATCAAATAGCTAGGGAGCATGTTCTCTCTATTGTTGGTCTACCATCCTTCTGCACTTCACCACAACTGCGATATATGTAACCAGTGGGTTATCGACTGATTTAGAACCTTGTCAGAATACAGAGCAGAGTTATGTGGGTCTGTCAAATAATCTCACTCGTAATCTTGATAGTTGTGTTATGAGGTGTAATCTACCTCTAATCTAGGTCTACCATGCTCCTGATCCATGGTCAATTCGGACTCATAGTATGATGTATTTATGCAGTAAACCGAATGTATACATATCCTTGCTACTATATATATGTACTTACCAACAGCCCCCCCCCCAATCAATCAGTCTATTGATAGTCCGGAATAGCAGAATAGTGACCCGAGTCCGTTATAAGGTCTAATCCGACTCTTCTCTGACTAATCTATTCGGCTAATAAACCAAATGTATACATCTTCTTGCTTATGAGTGTACCTACCAACAGTTTCTCTCCCTCATCTGTTATTATTGTTGTAATGCACCAGGCATCACCATCTACCTCCCTAGTTGTTAATAGCTGGCGGCCATCCTGGCTATACTGGGTCAGGATACGCCCTCCCGGTCTATACCACAGCATGTATATGTACTGACTACTGCCAGTACACACACTGATAGGGCGCCAGTCACCATCAGGTGTGGGTAACT
>JAUOBX010140364.1:0-12434 GCA_032360705.1 Eupentacta quinquesemita
ACATCCTTGATGTTCGCGTGTTCTCATTTACCATATAGGCTACATATGACGTTAACAGAATAGCCAGCCCAGCAGTTACCATAGCAATGGAAAATCATGCGGGCTATAATTTATATTCATGTCGTCACAATATACATTGCAGTTAAATCTCACTCAGCACACAATCCTGTATCTGCGTGTCACCTTCTAAGTTGTTTCGAAAATATTCTTTGAATAATTATAAATGAAATAAGGGGCATACGGAAGAATATGCATACGGATCATATCCTCTCGAAGTATTCTGATCTCAATAGGACAATCAAACATTTCCTCATATCATGTGGGTATATTCACAGGATATTATTCATATGTATAACGAGAGAGAGCAACATTTTGTAGAACAATCTGCATTCGGTGAATCGAAATCAACAAATTATTACTAGGGCCCATATATAGAACGAAAAATAATAAAATGAAATGAGCACCGTCTAGTGTTTGAAAGAATGGGGTGTGCATGCTCACAGTAAATGTCAACACCACTTAGATGTTCTGTATGGGTTGGATGGTATGAAATATAATACCTATGAACTACTGTATTCAGTTGATTTAGGGATAGGCCGAATAGTCTGTGCATATTTCATTTGTCTCTGTGGTGTTTCAATCTGGTTCAAATCAACTTCAATCTGGGCCGCATGTGTGCAACCATGGAGGTCTTTCACATATTGGAACCGCAGTTTCCTCAATAACTAACTAGCCGATTCACTATGTGGCTTCACATGAAAGTACGTTAGCTGACCACCTAGGTTGGAAATGTTGAGGCTCTAGTTTCCATGGTGGAAGGACACCGGCGAACTCGCTCCGAATAGTGTCATGGAGTAACGATACAGAGGTGTGAATTCATGCTCCGCGTTCGTCATTTATCGTCCGCATTTGATAGACGAGTGCTGCACAGCCCTGCCTTCTATTTCGTTTTACCTACACCATGTGATACGTTATGTTCGAAGTAAGAGAGAATGCGATTTAATTAGTACGTGTTCGAGTGCGTAACCCGAATCACGGTCTTTCCAATATATTTCTTTACGTATCTCTATTCAAAAAGCATTAGATGTTTAATTGACCGCGCAACAACTCCTCATTAGCTATTCCTCCCCGATCTCGATACAGCGCAATTCTAATCACGCTACAGCGCTAATTGGATATATAGCCTAGAGGCAATGACTTGGCAAACATCTATTGTCAAAATAAAGGTAAATAGAGATAAAACAGTCAAGCCTATGAGTGGCCAAAATTGTTACTTCTGTCGTTCTGCAGGCAACTTTACTACCAAATTCTATATCATGTATATCTTCACAACGTCATTAGCATAATCGTAACTAGAAGGCCGGAAGACGTGGCGCTTCCGTGATTGCCTTGATCACTGTGTATTCAACCGTGAGATATATTCCATGTGAGCCTTCTCATCACGCGGAACACGCTTAGGTGTGAACTCATTCATCCAGAACTGATGTTGTTTTCGTGTTTGCATGCCTAATTAAGTTGGACAGAAACAATTGTTACTTTTCCTATTCCCACCAAACAATCGTTGGCATACAGACTACAACACAGACAACTTGGTTCTTCCCTGTACTCCCTATTCTATTGGGATCTAAGCAAATAACATCCCGGAGCGTAAATATTATAGTTCTTGGAGACGGTAACTCCTCTATATTGTACATTCACTCCGATCAATTGGCAGGTCACGTGCTGCAAACTTCTAATGAGAAGACAAGACTAGAATCAGTGCTGACTATTATGTCCCTACGCCCTACTCATCGTATCCTAATAATGAAAACGTTGTGGATGTTCATGTTGGATCTTTGCCCGATATATCAACATAGTCGTACCCGCCGGACAATCCCTACTGTTTAACCGCAAAGTACCGTTGGTTAAGAAAGACAGGGATGGCCTCTTTGACGTCACCATGGGGAGCTTTGATGGGGCAGAATTATTTGAACTGGTCGGATTCGACAGGGGGAACCTAAAAAAAAATCACGGACCTGGGTCTGAACATTCCCGCCGATGCAAACCTGAGGGTAGTCCTTGACGTGACCCTCGACCTGTTTACTGGCCTACACCGACCATACTGAGAAGCCGATGATCCGTCAGTACACATAAACAAGAGTTCGAATCACCCAAACCCCGGGGATCCATGACAACCTACGGGTATCCATAGAGACTTCCAGCGATATCGTCAAACGAAGATACAATGAATACTGCACTACCAAACTACAAGGAACAGCGATTTCGACGGGCAACTGAAGTACGGTACGTTAAAGAACAACCCAAGGAGGTACCTCGTTATTTGGGTCAACACGCCGATTAGCAGGAACGTCGAAACCAACGTGGGTGCCATCTTTCTAGGGCCCATCGCCGAACACTTCTCGTAGCACCACATGTTATACAAGATATTCAACACGGACACTGTGGAGGTGAGCTATAGCTACACGAGAAACATGGGGGAATTATCAGACCGCACAACTCCAAATTCCTGAAGAACAAGCCCAAACCAACAACCCTCCATAAAATGTGCGACTGCAGAAATGAGGGAATGATATGAGAAATGATATAGGAAACTGTGGCTGGAGATCGGAAATCCGGGAGTAGTGAGAAGTACATGACTTCTTTCAGTCGGGGAAGATACGAATCAAACTACAATAATGTTCCTCGTTTGCGTATACTAATCAATTCTCAACATTTCTGATGGAGGGAGAGCAATCAATAGTCATAAAAAGTGAGCAGCCACTTAGAATCCACCTCGCATCAGGTTCGCACCATCTGTGTTAATCCAACACCATGATGTAGCTGTTTTAGTTTGTGTGCTAATTTTTCTATGAATTGAAAACTCGCGAACTCCCCGACATATGTACCTTGGACGTGCTTGGGATTTGAATTCGTAACGAACTGCACGATTCGTTGATAATTACATTAAACGCCCACTAGATTACTCTAGCTCGACCTTTCTTAGGGTCATATGGTGAGCTGCGGTAGAAGTGTATATAGGTTATCGACTTATCGTGATTCAATTTTCATCGGAGTTCACTTCTTGTTAAACGTGGTGTGATATTTCAAACCAACGTACTTCGCGAAATTCACTTTGTGTTTCAATTCACCGCATAGTAACTCTCTCCCGCATCTGTCCATTTTCTCTATTCAAATTCAGTTTAGCCAAGCCCTAATTTATCTGATAGGTCACTTCCTTAGGATGACCTAGAACTGATGATTTGACAAAAGCCACTGTTCAAACAAGAGTAGACAACCATATGCAATCACACTCAGTTTGAATGCTGTAGACGAACATAGTGAGCGGTTGCCATACGCATGATATGAATATGATCAGGATATACTAGTAATATGCAACTAATAGATGGGTACCATACATTAATTACTAATTCCTAATTCTATGTTAATTGACGATGAATAACGAGATGACATATATCTCAGTCAACCAGTCAGTCATATTTTTTTCATAAACTCAGTTTACTTATAGACCACTTCGATATGCTGAATACCTGGTAGTAGCACTGGGGATGGAAACTGCCAGGGGCACTGTATATTACCTGTTTACAGCAGGTACGCTCGGGCTGAGGTCCGGGATCATACAGTTGATTTATCTTCTCTCAAGTACAGCCCTTGAAACCCTAGTTCTTCTGGTCTACCAAAATGTCAATTTGACCAATCATAACAGTTGTCCACGAGTTGATCGACGCGACATTGAATATTACATATCCATTCCTAGTGGTATCAACCTACTTGTAGAATGGTGAGTGGCTTGATAAAAAACATCTGGCAGTACGACAAACCTGACAATAAGAAGCATTGATTATTCAGAATACTACATTGTCATGGTAACAGATCGTGAGCTTAACAGCTGATCTGGTTTAACAACGGATAATTCGCGGAATTGTGTGATTGTTTTTCCAGTACTGTGGAATTATTCGTCCATGTGTCTTATTCTGCCTCTATGAGTAAACACACAATGTAGGAACTTCATGATCGCAATGTCAGAACTGTTCAATTAATTTATCGTGTGCCCTATCAAATACACGAATAATGTGAACATTGTGCAATTGAAAATAGTCTCATCCTCTTTCCACAGCCTAAAGAAGGGTATTTGTTGAGAGAACATCTCCAAAAGCAGGTCCAAATCAGAACTCTACAAGATATATAGGATGACGATGGTTCCGAATGACTGATGCTATGATGATGTCCAGTGTTTGATGTTTAGGAATCGAGCAACGCTGACCTCTCTCCAAATTCGTCAGACCCGTATGCCACATGTTCGTTACTGGGCAATGTTTACTCAAAATTGTTCGATCGTTCACCATACAGGAAAAAAATGACGGATAACGATCTTGTGGTTCAACTGGTCATTTTATTGCACCGCTATTTTTGGAGCGGCGGAGGCGGGCCGCTACAATAGTGGCCTAGATAATGGCAGACTTCAGGTTCGATCAGGGAAAGTGAATTTGACGTGACTGCGAATATTCAAAAGACTTAGGGAGAATGATCTGTGTTAGCATATCATTAACTCCGATAATTAGTGATGGATATACTGACTAGTACTGTCCTAAATATGACTGTTGCTTGGTTGGCGGAGGGCGATCTGACTAATTTAGGGATGGAATGTTATCAATTATTCGATATAAATTGATCTGATATATTATCTTATATCCTATATAATATGATCGTCCAACGATTTGTTTGATTGATTATAATTTCGTTTCTGTTCAGTTTTTATTTGCTAGACCATACAAGACCGGCATGGATGTGTACCTGGATGCGGCATTCTAGTCAATTGCGAACCTCCACCAGGACACGGACCAAGGCAATGCCTCTGAGGAGGGGTTCGTTACACGACGGCAACTTGCAATTCATTCCCCCAAATTGTGAGCAATCGGGATGAAGCAGCTCGTGCAGGAATGCAACGCGGACTCGAACCGATAATCTCTGGAATACTAGTTCGACGCCTTACTCAATTAAGCCACCACGCTACACTCTGTTTTGGGTGTAAATTTTTGCGCCAACCCTAATATCTGGCATGTCTATCATGATAACATGGTCTAATCCTGGTATTGATGTCACCATTGACACCAGGTCATCACTGTCATCATTGCGAATACCGATTCCCAGCATTTCGACAAAGTATCACATTTAGTGCAGGATTTTGGGCGATGCACACTGAAGAACACGAATATCCTCCAATCGCTTCCGCTGACCCTAATCTCTGAACTGATCCTAGTCTAGGCCCCATGCGCCCAACTATGTTGTAGCGTCCGCACGATGTTTTTTTGCATTTCCGTCACCTTTCGAACCTCCTCTATCAGAATCCGTGTGATGCCACTTTTGCACCTTGGGCATTCCGAGAAATCCAAGATGGCGTTCAAAATGGCCGTCAATACACAAAAACTACATTAAATCAATAGTATGAGGTTCAATTGACGTGAGTTCGTTGTGTATTTCTATATTCTCAGTGTTTAGAAATCTGATTAGACCAGTTAAAATACCATAGGATAATTGAGTAAGGTAATAAAAATAAGATGGCGTCTAAAAAGATGGCTACCATGGGTACAAAATCAAGAAGTCATGTGTAGTTTGTAGTATTCGCTCGCCTCCTGTCCAGCGCGGCTACTATGTGTCCCACTCTTGATGCTGTAGTCATAGTAGCGATGAAACACAGGAGAGACTTCTGACTGCCTCAACTCCTCTGTCACGTACCTCAAGAAGCCATCGACGAAGTCATGCACGGTCCCCTTTGACGGGCAGTGAATTATCCAGAGTATGGCACACCCGTCATGCAGTCACAATCACTTGTGGCTTCCCCGTGGTCCTTGCTGATTGTTCAATCAGAAGTTTTCTTTTTCGTGTAGACCTCCATCTTGGTGATTCTCATGTCACCGTTGTCTTCGAGCATGGATGTAGGAATTAGCGCCAACTCATCACGGAGAATGTCTTCCACATCTACCTCCCGAGATGTCATCAAGCCGAGAACTAGAACAATTTGACTTTTTGTTTTTTTGCTGACTGCCGTTGTTACCATTTCCTCTGCCATTGATCCATAGAACCCGTCGAGCCAGTTAGAATCGTATGCCTTCATTCGTTCTGCACCAACTAAGACTGCATCATCTACGTTGACCGATGCGGGACCGATTCTACTGGAGACGATATTTATGAGTCCAGGTGGATGGTCGTCTGCGTTGAGCGGGTCTAGCAGCTCCTCCCTGAGATTCATTTTGTCCCCTGCATCCGATTTCATGCGTGCTGTCATTTCTTCCGTGTGGACAGTTACTCCAGATGACTTTCTTGTAGTATTTTCGTAAATTCTTCGATGAGCCGACTACATGTATGGGGACTTAGGGCCCATGGACATGTCCGACCATATGCCGTTCCACAACCCCGGTTTGTGACGCATCACATGTTCGCCATCTATGAAGCTGGTAAGTACCTCATTTGGTCAGCGCCCCATTGATCGTAGGTAGTACAAACCGTGCCTAGCATAGTTGACATGCCCCGGAAAAGTAAGGCATCATCGCGTTTACTGCCCATATATGCAGTGCCCAGTCCGCCTCGGGTTCGGCTCTCACGTATAGCATCAAGATGAGAACTGGTTTGATCAAGTTACACTTACATCACCTGTGGCATTTCATTCGCGGGATCATTAACGCGAGACTTCTGTCCTCCTGAAGCCGCCCCCACACCGCCACCACCCTCTCCCCACACCACCACACTTCCCACCCATGCACTACCACTGTCAACTAAATTTGTCCCTACTCGAATAATTCCGGGAAATGCACGCATAATGAGATGCACACATCCATTCGCACAATCGGAGCGCTCTACATAATATAGGCATATAGGGAACTTTGACATAGGAAGCGAAGGAAACCCATGGCCAAGGAAGGGGAACATTCCCTCATAGGGACCGAGAGACAAGTCGTTGTCCTCGCAGTCTGATGTGTATCGTGATAATGAACATTCATTGTAAGTCAATTGGATGTTACCGACATCAACATCGTCTCCAGCCATTTCAAGTTGATTAGTACACATATTTCAGCGGCGGCTTTCCTGGCTTTGCTGGAACGTACCGGAAACCCCCAGTATTAAAAATAATACTACTGCTAGACTTGCATACTTGCATGGACCCGTCATAAATATTACTATAATTTTTCTGTGTGTCACATACGTTGTGTAGCAATGATTTATACTACGCAGGCGCCATTTTGGCAGCCATCTTGAATATCTCAAGATGCCCAATGATGCCCGGGTGGCATCATCCGGATTCTGAAAGAGCAGGTTTCGTAGTACCAGAAACCATCAGAACATTTCGTGCGGACGGTATTTCCGGGTTCGGGTCAAATTTGGTGTTCCGGCCCTAGACTAGTTGAAGAGCTTAGGGATGAAGTCAGATAGTGTCTATTGTCTACTGTCTATGTATATCATTGTCAATAAGAGCCGGGCTGTCATTGATAATCATATAAATGCGATATGACAGACGTTTTGAAACCTTCTCCCTAGGATGTGTGAACAATTTACCTAACGTGATATTTTCTGCTGCATGGGATTGCTCGTAGCGCTGTTTTGGGATGAACATGTCGAGACGATACACGGAGGGCGACAGAAATAAAACTATTGTGGTATTAACTACAAGCAGCGACACCTAGTTGCGAACTAGTCGTGCTCGCCAGTGACCAACCTCCTTTCGACGACTGTCCCCAATGATAATAAGATGCGCTCAGACTGCGCGATCAAGGACAAATTCATAAGAATCAGGGCTCAGAGGTTGTCATACCACAGAGATTGTTACACACAACGGAACGTGAAGTAAAACTCTAATGGTAACTTTTTCAATATAGTTGATATTGGTTGCACAAAGGACTACTTTCTCTTGTACATTTGCTCCGTGTTGACACAGGTAATGCTACGTTACACCTGCGTTGCGATAGCACCGTCAGTCACGCTCCAGTTATAGCATCATTGGTCCTCTAGCCAGGGCAGTTAGTTGTAAATCGAATCAATAAAGCCATTTGAAATAAATGTCAGAGGGGCCCAACATGTGGTACACAGAATGTTCCCTGTTATCCATTTCCCAAACCCACCGGCCTACGGCTTATTTCAAAGCGACCAATCTACCGCGATGGGGGGCGTTTTTGAAGGGGTACTCATTAAGACAAGCACAGGCAGGTGGTGTGGGGGTCCAAGTTGGGGATCCAAATTTCATCACCATCTGTATTACATGCAGCAGCCAATCAATGGGCACTTGGATAATAACCTAACATAATTAGGATGCCCTCAATTATCCATGCCCTCAATTAGATACTGCAAACAGCCGAACATGTTTGGTTTGACTCGACATAGTAAATTGTTTACTTTGAAAGCAACCCGAGTTCATTTCGAACTCTAGATTCATCGGTTTTTTAGATACGGTAACCTTCTGGTAATTCCGTTGAGGTTCTGAAGTCTGAATAACCCGGTTACGGCTGATAGTTGCTGTCTTTGACCTCCATGTCAATTGATACCTCCATGTCCCAGTCACACCTTCATGTCATATTGACACCTCCATCACCCATTGACACCTCCGTGTCCTATTGACACCTCCATGTCATATTGACACCTCCATGTCTATTTTGACACTTCCATGTCCCATTGACACCTCCATGTCTCATTGAAACCTCCATGTCCCATTGACACATCCATGTCATATTCACACCTCCTCGTACTATTTGACTCCTCCATGTCCCATTGACATATCCACGTCCTGTTGACACATCCATGTCCCATTGACCATCTATCGATCTATCCAGGCATGTATCAATATGTATATGTCTTTCTATGTGTTCGTCTAATTATGATATATCAGTTTATATTTCTGTTTGTCTGTCTCATACGTACATACACTGTTGAAGATGCTCGGCATATACGGGAAAACCTCAACTGTCGGGCAAATATTGAACAGCTGTAACAATTCGTCCCAACTATGAAGTAGGCGTAGCCTGGGGTTTGCCTATTAGTTGGTGAATTTGTTTTAACAAATCCGGTGGATTTGGGGAAACCAATACCAGGGGTTATTTCGGGACAAAAATAATGAATTGTGAAAAATCGATATTTGAGGAGTACATGATCCTTAGTGTTCGAGGGTCAGAGCACAGGTCGTCTGAGGTCAAAAGAGGTCAATATCTGAAAATCTTGTTAACAGCACGAGTCCAGAATGCTCAGTCCGATCAGGCTGAAATGTGGTATGCAGCTTTGTTATGGGCAGTGCATGAACCTTATTGTTTTTTGGTGTAAACCAGGGGTAATTTTTGGGCAAAAAAAAGGGAATTGTGAAAAAATGATATATATTGGTCAATTTGAGCTTGTTAACACGATAACTCGACCCCACCTGAATGGATCAAGCTCATACTTGGTATGTGTGTTTCCCATGAGGACTACATGATCCCTATTGTTTTGGGGTTAGGCCAGAGGTCACCTGAGGTCAACAGAGGTCAAAGTCTGAAATTCTTGTTAACAGCCTAAGTCCAGAATACTCCGTCCGATCAGGCTGAAATGTGGTATGCAGCTTTGTTATGGGCAGTACAGGAACCTAAAATAAACAACTCTCTGAAGAATCAACAACTAGGACAGACAAAATGCTGAAGTTCATTGGGTACCGAGGAAAGTGAAACGATGGAGACCTGAATAGCTACAATTGCAAGGAATGAACACGTTGTTCTGACAGACGTATTTCGCGCAAAATTTGCGAAAAATTACAAGGGGATGCTTCCTGCAATTGACTGGGAGTTGTAAGTCTATTGTTATGGCAAGCTGGATGCCTTATAATTCTAGTGATCGCCTCATAATATAGTGGTAAAACGGACAGGCCTATCGTAATCAGGTGCCGTACAGAGAGGTAGGCGTTCTTTCTTGCCGAGGGCCGTACTTAGTCTTGCTGATGAGTATTGAAGGAAATAGGTTTTCAATCAGTGCGGGAGTAACAGTATTTTAGCATTATCATTTGTTGTATCGTTTCATCGTCCGTAGTAATGTTTCATATCCCATTTGTTCTTCATATGTAAACTTGTTTTTAAGTATTTCAATCGAGGTGAAGTGAACTCCAGTTCCTTTTATGGTCAATGAAGATTCCAATATCCTATCCTATATCCTATCAATCGCCTCATAAGCTTGAATTATCTAGGAATCAATCAAAATTTCAGTTCATCGGAGGATTTACAACGGTCGATATCTCCTGATACACCAGGTTTTTCGGTTGATATACCAAGTTATATCAATAGTCTAAGTTGATCTCATGCAGTCATGGGAGTCCAAGGAACTAAATTTGTTCATCAATTGGGGAAAATGTGTTTAATTCAGCAAGATTATCAACCGGGATACGGAGGTTGATAACCCCGAAACCGAGTTCAGCAACAGAGAAACAAAGTGTCTGCATTTTCTACTCGGTATGCCAGCATCACAAAGACATCTCATCTGCCTTATTTGTTGATTATGGATGAAAGAATAGAATGAAAATTGTTCAAATATTAGGACTCCAATTGGTGGAACAGCATCAATAACAAGTTGGAGGTCCCAGTATGTCATTGATTTTCATGTCCCCAAACATATTTTGGAACCAACATCAATAGTTACATGAATGTAACATGACAGACGTTGAACTAATCAAAGGAAAATCAAGTTCTGGAATTGCTTGCTGAGCAGTGAAAGAATATTTTTACCAGTATGACTTATATTGGATGCACATAGGCCCACTCTATATGTGAACACTTGATCCGTTTTGACACAGACCGTGCTACTTCAGTCTAGTATTGGCGCCATCACTGTTAGTCACGCTTTAGTCATAGCACCGTTAATACCCGGGAGCAGTTAGCTGCAAATCGAATCAATATCGCCAATTTGAGATAAGTAGTAGTAGGGGCCCGTGTGTTTTTTCTTATTATTTTTCTTTATTTTTCTTTCTTATTCTTTTATTTATCTATTAATTCATCTATTTATCTACCTGTCATTCGTCTCTCTATCTGTCTGTCTCTACTTCTAGCTTTTCATACTGGGAGGAGACTCAACAACCTCAACAGTTGGAATATATCGAGCCAATGATGAGAGCCATGGCGGTAACATGGGTTAACGGTGTACCTATGATTGGTGAATTTTGTTCACCCATATAATATATCGGGGATGGTGAATACTTGCCCAACGTTAATATATTCAACAGTACGTGTAGAAGTATATCGTATTCGTCGCGTGTTATGATTCCATCAAATCATCGATTCATCCATCGTTTCACTCTCCTCGGTACCCAATGAACTTCAGCATTTTGTCTGTCCTAGTTGCTGTTTCCTCAGAGACGTACGAGTTTCAACATACAACGTAGAACGACATCAGATCAAGTAGGCAACCTAACGTTACAGGATTGCACTCTTTGACCAATTAGGCTAACGAATAGAAGTTATCCCTAGTGAAAACAGTCCGAAGAATATTGAGCTGACTATTTGACATCAAGTTTTACCATCAATGCCATGGCGCGTTCAAAGATCAATCTTCGCACTGGTGACCCTTAGCAGTCAATAATGCGTGAATAACGTGCGTACTAGGCTACATTATTCAACCTAAATAGCTGCAATTGCACGGAATGAACACGCTTTTCTGACTGACGTATTTTGCGTGATGTTTGCGAAATATCACGAGGGGGGAGGGGGGCTGCTTCCTGCAATTGACTGGGAGTTGTAAGTCAATTTTTATGACAAGCCAAATGCCCGATTAATTTAGTAGTCGCCTGATAATTCACAGTCATGTCTCCTGACTGATACACCAAAGATTTTTTTTCGGTCGATATACGATGTTATATCGATAGTCTAACGGTTAATCTCATGAGAATCCAAGTTCAATAATTGGAGGAACTGTGTTCACCAACTGGGAACAATTTGCTTCATTCATCAACCGGGACGCCAAAGTTATTAACACTAAAACCGATTTCCTCAATTGTTGGTACAGCATCAATACAAGCTGAAGGTTCTTAAGGTTTCGGAGTTCATTTGCAGACATCTTTGGGCCATATGGGCCTACCTATTATCATTCATGGAGTAATTGCATCCGTCATGTTAGCGACCTTGTCCCTGGACATACATGTTTATTGCATCACAATTTCATCATGCAGAAGGATGGGACAGATGTCTAGTGACGGCATAACGGGATCATGTCTAATCATGATAACAGGGATGTACCCTTCGACCTGTGAAGTGAACATATATCATCCCGAATATCACCTATAGTTAGGTTATCATAGGGTGTTGACCATATCATACCAGATGGTATCTTCATCATCAGCTCTGTGTCCGCCAGAGAGAAGATCGAACTTCATATATTGGCGAAGATGAAGCGCCGAGATGGCTTATAACAGGTAACGATGCGTTGGGTGACGCTGGCCTAACATG
>JAUOBX010140586.1:0-12433 GCA_032360705.1 Eupentacta quinquesemita
CCTAACGCTGAATATTATAGCCTGACTCTACCCTGTGATATGAAACCACTTATAGCTATCGTGTAATCATAATGAAACGTATCGGGTACTCGCATATAGGTATGCAACGCGAAATAGCATAATGTAAATTATTAATGTAATAAGGCACTGGCTAGTGCATGCGATGTAATTCGACAAACATGCTAATTACGAACACATATAATGCGAATCCGTTTATCGCTAAGGCACTAAATAACAACGCTATTTGATCGCTGTCTGAATCTGCGCAAAGCATACGTCTTAAAAACGAGACCTTCATGCAGAGTTGTTGGAGCTGTATGAAGCTCATTCCTGATTTAGCATGCACAATGATCATCATCACGTTTCCTTTATGTCGTATTGCCTTTTGCTAGTTCACATAACAACTCGAACTGTAATCATCTGCTGAAAAGAAAGATTGGATGCTCAGTTGTCACAACCAACGAAATCGGCTGACGGCCACAGCGTACTGAAGGAATTATTTTTCGGACAGGCTGAGGGCCGAGGTCAAAGTCAATTGTATGGCTATATAATTCTCTGATGGCAATGACAAAAATATAAAATGTGGGCTCCTATAGACACGTGTTGTCATAACCGGGGATTAAGAAGCTGCAAAACTACCTGGCAGGAAAATGTATATATTGTGTCAAATATTCATACGGACATGATAACGATGAATGATAAATATATATATATCTGCTGAAAGCGGTAAAGGCGGTAAGTTTATCGCAGTTCCAATATCGCATTCGACTACCATCTAATTTCTCAGTTACTATGCATATACTACGCCAAATTGGACCACACGTACTAGGTTCTGACTGACTGCCAGCGAAAACAACGTGTACCGTCGGAACAGCATGGCAGTATTTTGAAGTAAGCCTCTGAGACTACCAGCAAAGTCTGTATCCGCTCCATGGTTGATTGAATATTCTATGATTCGCCTGATTATAGCAACAACTGGTAAAACAAGTACTGCCTAGCGTATTCTTCCTACAACAACAATGCTATACAGTTAACTGTTGTATCAAAGTGTCGAATTGTTACGTCTCTACCCACAGTTGGCCCAAATATCCCTACAGCAGGATTGAATTGCCTCCTTATGTTATTTGTGTGATTGGCTTTAAATGAGAACAATGATTTGAGTCAGTCATCAACGTATACTATACATTTAGGTCGCATTAACCAATCGAGGACAAATCGGCAGCTGATTAAAAATGTATAACTTCATATCAATTTTCGTTTAGGCTACATAAGTTGAACAATTAAGTTATCTACTCCTAAGCTGAACAGTTGAACTATATTGGATTGTATGCATTACAGACGTTCAAACATTTTAGGTCACGAATGTGGCGAAAAATACAAGGGCGTTTGTTTAGTCTGTAGTGTCATCTTAGACAACGAATGTAAACATTTAAATCAACTAGATATCAGGTAAGCGTCTGGTATGTCTCTGAAGATATGGCCACCCGTTGTGAGCTCATTTAGTGAAGTACACAGCAAAACGGAAACGATATATCATTCTGTCGACTACCTAAAATGTTTCTACTCCAGTGACAGTGGCTTGTTACCTAAATTATTCATGTGAAGGGTTTCAGAATTGTAGAGTACACTGAATATCCTGTTGCATGGAGTTGGTCGATTTTATACTTTTCAGCTGACAAGTTATGAATTCCCCTCCCATCCCTAAAAATCAGACCAAACAGCAGCGTTTCGGAGGAATTTTTGTGTATATATAGTGTGTTCAATCTAATCTGCAATCTCATCTTCTCAGACAGTGTTGGAAATTTAGTTTTGTCCTGATGGCTAACATCATCTGTACAAAACCTTGTCACGATAAATATATATTATCTTGGAATGCACATTGGTCACGTTCAGTTCATCTCCATGATTTAGAAATTCTTACAGTATACTATGTGATTAGTTGTGACAATCGAAAATAATGGTCAGTTTATCGTCAATACTGTCAATATTTATATCCTAATAGCCCACTATTATTATAGAATATATTTGGTAGCGAGTTATTGATTGTGACTATGCGAAACATCGCACAAGGAAGCAAATACAATACGGAATGAAGGTGAGTACAAAGATGTCCCATGTATATGCAGTCTTTTCACAGCTCCATATACGCTGGTCAACTGAAGGAGCAAGCACAGCGGGATGTAGTACTGTAGTATAGGCCTGAACATAAAACATGCACTTTCACAACCACCCAAGGCAAACTGATATGGCAGCACCCAAATATGCTATAATTCTTCATGTTGCCTAAATGGCCCCAAAGTACTTGAAACGTTACCAGTGTCGTAACGTAAGTAAGTGTCTAGTCAACACACATGTGCTCCATGGTTAGGCTACTCATCGAACGTTTTATCCAATAATGATAAGTTATGACATTTGTGAGAATCACGCGAAAAAATGCGTGTAGTGGCAATCATGCCCGGGAAACAATATGAAATGTTACATATCTTACACAAATCATGCGCGAGGTGACCTAGTCTATATGCCGCTCTCGTTAGTGGATGCGGGGAGGCGTATACTTGGGTTGGAGGTGTTGGAGGTACCGATTAGAGAAAATTGAATTAAACTCCACAAGTAGACCTGGCAACGACCTCGCTCGTAAGCCATGCACAAGAACCGTGCTGTTCTACTTCAATATATTTTTAGTTTGGAAGATTTGTCATATTTAAAAGTGCTTTTCGGGGGTATTCGTATTCGTTAGGCAAATATTTATACATTTGTATTCTCTTCAGGCGTCTCTTACGAAACATGATCGATGGATTACACATGTAGCTCCTCTCACACGACATGATACAAACACAGACAGGAATATATATATGGCATAACTGCATTCGGCATAGAATTGTGTACATCTGCTCATATACTAATTACCATATTATCAGAGAGCGAACGTCAACAATGAATATTATTATTGATAGTTCACGCGCATATGTAGCATTCCAGATTTCGACGCGACTGATGATTTATCGCCGTACATCAGTATACGGTGTCATCTTCAGTAAGTGTTACTCATAATTTAGTGGATCCATAATATAGCATATATGACCAAAAACGGCTGGATCTGGTCATTACTCAATCTTCTGTCATCTATCAATATGATTGATAGTGAAATGGAAATCTGGCACGATATTAATTTGATGTGGAGTTTGTTCAGCTGCCGTCGCTAAAGATAACCACGTGTAAGTTATTCTAAGCATATGACTATCGACGATCACAAATGACACTGACGGTTCTGGCTGTCTGTTTAGATATGTCACCGGACGTACCTCGTGTTCCAAATAAATGAAAACAGTTATAGAAATAATATAGATATTTTGCATGGAATGCATACAATTACGGATTACAGCTAGCAATATCGAATAGGGAAATTCCCCTGGAAATCTGGAATGATACATACATCGGAAATATTTATATAGCGCTTCCCTCACGGAGGCTCAAAGCGCCTTTTACTGCAAAAAGAAGGGAAAATGAGAATTAGGAAGAGCTGAAAAAGTGCGTCTTAAGGCGGGCTTCGAGAGAATCAATTGTAGGGCAGTTACGAATATTAGCTAAATTAGGCTTAGTGCATGCTCTGCAGCAAGAGCAACAACATAACGGTCGTCAAAGCCAACGCGGGTTCTGAGAATATGAAGGAGATGGACATTTTTAGATCAAGTCATACCAGATCCGTGATGTAGGGAGGGCTGCCTTTAAGGGCTTTGTACAGGAAAAGCAAGACTTTGAATGGAACACAAAACCAACTTGGAGCCAATGCAGTGATCTCAAGAGGTCAGAAACGTGTGTGTACTTTGGACAACGAGAAACGATGCAGTTGTGTTTGGTACGTTTTGGAGTAGATTAAGAGTGGATGCAGCGAGACTTGCCCAAAACAAGTTCTTCAGTTCAACGTAGCTAAAGAAGTGCTTCTATCACGTCGTTTCAATCTGTTATGCCTCAATTCCACAATGTGAGTTGACAAGCAGCTGTCAAGGGCTGATGTGTATACTAGACCACGTAGGCCTATCGTGGTAGATTTTCATAGTAAGAAGTAGTATTGTTTATAAGTGCGTAATATAGATAGATATATATATATATATATATATATATATAACGAATATAACGAATTATGTCAAATGCATATACCTTACTAAAGTCATTCCAGTGATAGGCTATTTCATTCATAATGAGCCTTAGATCGTTCTAATTCTTCCAACATTCATCTTGCCTTCTGCATGAGATTTTACTGAGATTCAGTGTGCTTTCAAATAGCCCAACTGGGTCATCAAACAGTTTTTCCTAATTGCTCTCCCCAGTTACGTATTCCCTCTGTTATGCCTAGCTGTCGCGTTTAACGTCGCTCAACCTTAACAGAACAACGATTAGGGCCCCATATCATATATCCCTACTACACGCTGCCATGGGCTTTAGGGAACTCGTCTATTGCGAAGGGATCTGAGTGTGAATAATCATCGCTTATGTAGAGCTGAATCACGGAGTTTAAAATGCAGCGAGTGGGGCCGATAGGGTAATTCATTTTGGAAGTAGGCCCACGTAGCCTACACATTGAATGTATGTAAATATACTATTTCTTGACTGTACATATACAGTGCACATCATTCACCTTCCCCAATGTTCCTTTCAGCACTGTAGGCATTTACTAGGTCGGTTCGGATATAATCTATCTAACACCTTACCATGGAATATCCTCTCGTCAGACTCGACTGCAGACTAGACATCGTATTGTTCATATGCTGAAGATGAAGCCCATACTACGGACAAAGAGAGGTATACCACTCTACGTTACAAACTCTGCGTCTTAAGAAACAGCAGGGAGGGAGCTTGGAAGGAGCTCTTCGTCTCTACAACATAGACAACGGGACCTATTCTAATTTTAATATAGTGTGGTAATCTTTCGAACTGAGCCATCTTTCTTAATTCTTTATTGAGTATGCTGGCAACCAGATGTAGTGGGATTATGTTGTTAATGGCAAGCTGGCACATACTTGAACAACATGGGCTACGTACGTGTTGGACATCGCAGTTATGGGGCTTATCACTAACTGCACCAACGAGTGACAAAGCCTCGATTTTGTGTATAAAACCACATACATCACTGCATTCTACAAGAATCTACAAGAGCATCTCAACTATCAAACAGCACATAGACTGATAGAGCAGGTTATCAACAATAAACACTATTTTACGTTGGTGAACTATTCCAGCTTCAGGCCTAAAGAGCGTAAACACTCTTGGTCAATCTTGAAAATTGTGGTGTATGTTATAGCGGGCTGACATGCTCACGTACTTTGTGAGTGTAATCGTGTCACAGTTTATAAATGCGACAAACGTCCAAGGTTGATCAGTGTTCTGTGATACTCACAGGGGGAAGTTACCACAATTAATATACTCGGCGCATATCCCAAATTCTATCATCTCCTGTTCACAGGACTCACCGGGCTGCCGGGAGCCACTTGACCGCAGAGAGTGTTCTAATATTGACATATCCTATTACAATATAATATAACCGAGGTACGATCGTGATATCGGTATATGCACATGAGAGGTTCCTTCTATTTGAATCAATCTAGTGTACGTACGGTAGCACTACAGCATTCCAACCACGCATAAATAAATACATCAGTCCAAACCACACCTCCATACGACGTTCCATCGCAGAGTTAGAGGACTTCAAAGTTTGAGTCATGTGCATTGTGCAAGATGGACATTATCCTATCATGCATCACCCTACCTGGGCTATCCAGCAAATTGCCTCCGTTTTTTTTACAATGTAGACATTATTTTGTCGACGAAGGAACATATTCTCTCCCCTGAAAAACTTGCTGCAGTGAGGTAATATGTTACACAGTTCATTTCCAAAAAAGAAAAGAATGCTAATTATTGTGCAAACAGGTTTTCCGTCAAATATAATATAATAGTGGTACTTCGAAAGCCAATAACTTCACATAGGAATATCGGATTGAGACAGTGTTTGGACCATTATATTTATTTTCTGTTCTCTACAAGGACACTTATAATGTACTTGAGCCTGCAGTATCCCTTTTAACTAAGTGAAACGTTCACATATTCAATATTTGGATTTCACTTGAAATGTTATTGAGTTCTCATTCTACTTTTATTGTGTGACCAATTTTGTGAGATCCCGAAACATTATCAATCGATGATTTATCAACTAAATGTATTGGTTCCTAACGCTGAATATTATAGCCTGACCATATCCTGATACCACCTATAGCTATCGTGTAATCGTGTAAATTATTGATGTATTAGGGCACTGGCTAGTGCATGCGATGTAAGTCGACACACGTCCTAATTACTAATTACATTTATTGAACATATTGTGAATCCGTTTACTAAGGCACTAAATAACAATGCTATTTGATCTCTGTCCGAATCTGCGCAAAGCCCACGTCTTAAAACGAAACCTCCAGAGTTGCCAGACTTGTATGAAGTTATTCCTAATTTAGCACACACACTGATCATCATCACGTTTTCTTTACGTCGTATTGCATTTGCTAGTTTACATATTACAACTTGAACTGTAATCATCTGCTGAAAAGTAAGACTAGATGATCAGTTGTCACAACCAACGAAATCGGCTGACGGCCACAGCGTACTGAAGGAATTATTTTTCGGACAGGCGGGGGGCCGAGGTCGAAGTCAATTGTATGGCTCTACTTCCCCTGATGGCAATGATAGAAATATAAGATATGGGCTTCTATAGACACGTGTTGTTACAATTTGGGGATTGAGAGGCTGCAATACAACTACGTGACAGAAAAATGTATATGCTGTGTCAAATATTCATACGTACATGATATAATGATGAATCATGGATAGTCGCTAAAGGCGGTAAGTTTATCGCAGTTCCATGCAATATCGCATTCGACTACCATCTAATTCCCCAGTTACTATGCATATACTACGCCAAATTGGACCACACGTACAAGGTTCTGACTGACTGCCAGTGAAAACAACGTGGAAACAACGTGTACCGTCGGAACAACATGACAGTATTTTGAAGTAAGCCTCTGAGACTACCAGCAAAGTCTGTATCCGCTCCATGGTTGATTGAATTTTTATGATCCACCTGATTACAGCAACAACTGGTAAAACAGGTACTCATGCCAATAGCGTCTTCTTTTTACAACAAGAATGCTAAACAGTTTACTGTTGTATCAAAGTGTCGAATCGTTACGTCTCTACCCACAGTTGCCACAAATATCCCTTCAGCAGGATTGAACTGCCTTCTTATGTTATTTGTGTGATTAGCCTTAGATGAGAACAATTATGTGATTCAGTCATTAACGTATACTATACATTTAGGACGCATTGACCAATCGGAGAAAAATCGTCAGCTAATTAACAATGTATAACCTTATATCAATTTTCATTTAGGCTACATGAGTTGGAAATTTAAATTATTTACTCTTGAGCTAAACACTCAAACTATATTGGATTGTATACATTACCAACGTTCAAACATTTTCAGGTCACGAATGTGAAGAAAAATACAAGCGTTTGTTTAGTCTGTAGTGTCTCCTTAAATAACGATTGTACACATTTAAATCAACTAGATATCAGGACAGCGTCTGGTCTGTCTCCAATGTTAGTTTCACCTGTTGTGAGCACCAAGTAAATCAAGTAAACAGCAAGACGGAAACAACTTGATCATTCTGTTGTCTACCTACAATGTTTACTCTCTATGGATGGTGGATTGTTACCAAAATGATCAGTTTAGAGGGTTCCAGAATTGTGAAATACACTAAATCCTTCTGTGGCATAGAGCAGGTCGATTCAATAATTTATAGCCGACGGGGTTTGTTCACCGCTACGATCTCTACCAGTCTACAAGTTGGGACAAACAGCATCGTCTCGTAAGAATTAATGTGTTACTCCAATGACAGTGGTTTATAACATGGAATATGATAGTTATAACGTTGTACAATCTCAGGACTGGTACCTCTTTCTGCTGTATTTGCCAGATCAGTTATTAACATAGTTCAGTTTAGTTAGAAAGGGGTCAAGAAGGACAAAATCCCCATGAATGACCTCGAAACTGCAATTACCCTGAAGCCACAACCACACAATCAGTAGACCGTGGTTTACTTAATGGAAATATTGAAGTGTTGCTGTCACTGAGTCAAGAAGGGAGAAATACTCATGAACGATTCCGAAGCTACAATTACCGTGGAGCCACAACCACCCAAAATAGAAAAATATTCCACCCATATACGAAACTGCATCTTTTGAAAGACTATTCCACTCAATGATAACTCACTGCGAGAAAGAATGTTTGTGAAAATTCAACCCATAGTGTTCGCCATGGTAGAGGGACCATCAAGTCTAAGGACATTTGATGGCCCGATCTATGTCACCCTGGATTTCTGATAACTTGATATCATGACATAACATCAGGCCATACTGCGGTAGCGGCGACACTGAAAATCACAGAAACTGACAGTAGACAGGTGATATAAATACTTGAGAAACTCAAATAATATATTGAAGTGTTGCTGTCACCGAGTAAAATGAGAGGCGACAGATCCTCGTGGGTGTTGTATAACATTCTTCTCTGATTCAGGACGCGTCCCCTGGTTTTGAAAGGTATAGGCCCACTGTCGATAGCGTAAATTCCCTCAGTTACCGTAGGGAGCGTATTCCTCTTCCAGGAGAGGTCATAGTGAGATTCGTTAGTGTTAGAGGTAAAAACTTATGTACATCAGGAACGCCTCGTTTCATGTAGATATGGTCTCGTATCTTAGGCTACAACAGAAACGCTATACAGTTTACTGCTGCATCAAAATGTCGAATTGTTACATCAACTGCTAGTCTTCACCAACGGTTGCTACAAATACTGCAGCAGGATTGAACTGCCTTCCTATGCTTTTCGTTTTATTGACAATTTTAGCTCATTGCCCTAAAGTAGAACAACTTATTGATTTATTATACACCAATAACATATAATACACACTAATGACGCACTTAACAATCAGCGACAATCCGGCAACTGATTAGCAATGGCATTATATATAGCAATATCGAAACTTTTGAGATTTATGGAAGTTCGAATAATACATTTTCTATACTCTTGAGCTGAACAGGTTAACTATATTGGATGGTTTGCATTACCAAATGTGCAAACACTTCTAGGTCAGAAATGTGAAAAAAATACAAGAGCGTTTGTTTAGTTCTGAGACCACGAAAGTAAACATTTAAATCAACTAGATATCAGGTGAGCGTCTGGTATGTCTCTGAAGACAGGGACACCCGTTGTGAGCTCATTTAGTGAAGTACACAGCCACCCTGACAGCAAAACGGAAACAATTGATCATTCTGTCGACTACCTGAAATGTTTCCACTCCAGTGACAATGGCTTGTTATCTAAATTATTCATGTGAGGGGTTTCAGGATTGTAAAGTACACTGAATCTTCCTGTGGCATGGAGTTGGTCGATTTGATACTTTTTAGCTGACAAGTTAGGTATTCCCCTCGCATCCCGTTTTGGCGGAATTTTGGTGGTATAATTATATGTTGTGCTCACTCTGATCTGCAATATGAATATCTCAGACAGTGCTGGAAATGTTGTTTTGTCCTGATGACTAACATAGTCTGTACAAAACCTTGTCACGATAAATATGTATTATCTTGGAATGAGCATTGGTCACGTTCAGTCACGGTTCATTTCCATGATTCAGAAATTCTTACAGTATACTATGTGATTAGTTGTGACAATTGAAAATAATGGTCAGTTTATCGTCGATACTGTCAAGATTTATATCCTAATAGCCTTACTATCATTATATAAGATATTTGGTAGCAAATTATTGATTGTGACTACGCAAAATATCACACAAAGAAGCAAATACAATACAGAATAGAAGGAGTGTACAAAGATGTCCCATGTATATGCAGTATTCTCACAGCTCCATATACGCAGGCCAACTGAAGGAACAAGCACAGCGGGATGTAGATTAGGCCCATGCATAAAGCATGTACTTTCCCAACCACCCAAGGCAAACTGATATAGCATCACCCAAATATACTACAACTCTTCATCTTGCCTAAAAGGCCCCGAAGAACTTAACATGTTAACAGTGTCATAACGTGAGTAAGTCTCTAGTCAACACACATTTGGTCCATGGTTAGGCAACTCATCGAACGTTTCATCCGATAATGATAAGTTATGACACTAGGGAGAATCACGCAACAAAATGCTTGTAGTGCAATCATGCTCAGGAAACAGTATGAAATGTAACATATCTTACATAATTCATTCGCGAGGTGACCTAGTCTATATGCCGCTCTCGTTAGTGGAGGCGGGAGGCGTATAATTGGGTTGGAGGTATCGATTAGAGAAAATTGAATTACACTCCACAAGTAGGCCTGGCAACGACCTCATTCGTAAGCCATGCAAAAGAACCGTGCGGTTCTACTTCAATATATTTCCGGTTAATTTGGACGATTTATCATATTTAATAGTACTCTTTTGGGTACTAGTACTCGTTAGGCAAATATTTATACATTTGTATTCTCTTCAGGCGTCTCTTACGAAACATGATTGATATATTACACATTTTGCACCTTTCATACGACATGGTACGAACACAGACCGGAATATATACCGTATATCGCACAACTGCTTTCGGCATAGAATTGTGTGCATTTGCTCATACACTAATTACCATATTATCAGAGAGCGAACGTCAACAATGGATATTATTATTAATGGTCACGCGCATATGTAGCATTCCAAGTGTCGACGCTACCGATTATTTATTGCCGTACATCTCAGTATACAGTGTCATCTTCAGTAAGTGTTACTCATAATTAAGTGGATCCATAATATAGCTTATATGACAAAAAAACGGCTCGATATGGTCACTACTCAATCTCCTGTCATCTATCAATATGATTGATAGTGAAATGGAAATCTGGCACGATATTAATTTGATGTGAAGTTTGTTCAGCTGCCGTCGCTAAAGATAACCACGTAAAGTTATTCTAAGCATAGGACAATCGACGAACACAAATGACACTGATGGTTCTGGCTATCTGTTTAGATATGTCACCAGACGTACCTCGTTTTCCAAATAAATTAGTAAAAATGTTGATAGTGTATATGATCTAGCATAAATCAGCCACAGTGTCTACTCAGTCCCAATGACCTGCCCAAACATGGTATCAGGCCGCAAATTCATACCGTAGCTAGACTATGCGCTTCTCACTTTCAGACAGGGAGCGGCATGATGAGTCAAAGCACCGGTTTCTTCTCTAGAGATATAACCACGTCGTCACTCGAGTCATTCATTACACAGTACCCGTTACCTACAATGCATGGATATCAAAGTTATAGAAATAATATAGATATTTGGAATTGGAATGCATACAGTTAGGGATTAGTTCCAGCGATATCGAATAGGAAAATTCCCTATTCCTTGGAATATTACATGCATCGGAAATATTTATATAGCGCTTCCCCTACGGAGCCCAAAGCGCCCTATACTGCCAAAAGAAGGAAAAAATGAGGAATTACGAAGAGCTGAAAAGAGAATCAATCGTAGGGCAGTTACGAATATTAGCTGAATTAGGCATAGTGTGCGCTCCGCAGCGAAAGCGAAAACAAAGCAGTCTTTGTAGCCAAGGGTTTCTGAGAATATTAAGGAGATGGACACTTTCAGATCAGGTCCTACCAGATCCATGATGTGGGGAGGGTTGCCTTCAGGGGCTTTGAACAGGTAAAGCAAAACTTTGAAGGGAACACAGAAACCAACTAGGAGCTAATGCAGTGATCTCAAGAGATCCGAAACGTGTGTGTACTTTGGTCAACGAGAGACGATGCAGTTGTGTTGAGTACGTTTTGGAGAGGATTGAGAGTGGATGCAGCGAGACCTGCCAAAAACAAGTTCTTTAGTTCAACGTAGCTAAAGATGTGCCTCTATCACATCGTTTCATTTTTTTTATAAGAACATGCCTCAATTCCACGATGTGAGATGACAAGCAGCTGTCGAGGGCTGATGTGTATACTAGACCACGTAGGCCTATCGAGGCATATGGTAGATTTCCTTATTGAGAAGCAGTATTGTTCATACGTGCGTAATATATAAGACATAATATATATGATCAAATTATGTCAAATGCATATGTCAAATGCATGCCTTAAGTCATTTCATTGATATGCTATTCCATTTATAATGAGCCTTAGATCGATCTAATTGGAATTCTTCCAACATTTATCTTGCCTTCTGCATGACATTTTACTGAGATTCTGTGTGCTTTCAAATAGCCAAACTTGGTCATCAAACAGTTCTTCCCAATTGCTCTCCCCAGTTACGTATTCCCTCAGTTATGCCTGTCGCGTTTAACGTCGCTCAACCTTAAGAGAACAGCGATTAGGGCC
>JAUOBX010140697.1:0-12432 GCA_032360705.1 Eupentacta quinquesemita
GCCCCCCCCCCCCAAAAAAAAAAGGAACAGCTAGGCAGACTGCTAGAACCAATTTGGAGTTTGAACATCGGTTAATGTTGTGCTCTGATGCAGGTATTTTTGTTGCCAAAGCATATGATAACATTTTTTTACCACGGATTTAACCATTAGCGCAATTAGGAATGGGGTTGAAATGATGGTAAAATGGGAGACCCTTGTCATTCTACCGATTGGAGCCAGGGAACGGAGAGTAATAATGTCGTCTACTCGATTCACATATGTATGAATACATTTATTGAGATAGACTGCATTTTAGAAACACAGATGAATTGATCCCTAACCTGAATTGTAAGGAATACAACCTAAACGCACGGTTCCCAAGCCGCTTGCTAAACTGAACTAGCTAGTCTTCAGAGATTGTCAGGTGATTAGCGTCAAATGCAATCACTGGTGCATTGGAAAATAATGTAACTGCATGCAATATTTCCAGGGACAATTTATGAGAATTCGATATTTTGGGCGGAGTAGAATAGAGCTAGACCGTCAACCGAGTGGAACACAATGCTTCGTTTGAATAGACATTCTTAACAAAATTAGGTGCTGGACCTATAAATGGGATATCGTATCCCACAATTTATTCCACGTCAGTTCTACATAGAAAATCGAATGTTAAACAATAATGTATTTCAGTGTGTAACTTGACGCCTGGAAAATTGAGCTACGGGACCATCAACCTAGATTGCAACACATTGGCCGGATTTCTCATCCCCAAGACAGAGGATGGTTGAGCTTAAAACGATAAACGATATGAAACAGATAATATGATATGAAATATTAACATGCATGCTACGAAAATATTGAAGGAATGTTGAAAATGGATTGTAATATAGAAGGAGACTGCTGATAGAGATTGTATACAGTAAATAGTAAAATATAGATGCAAAAATATGCAATATGACAAGAGAGCGACAACTGGCAGGAAAAACAACACGTCTACAGCCAGATTTTTGTTTGATCAAAGTTTCAATCAGTGTCCACTTCACTAAGGTTATCCAGAGTATTTGTATTTTGAGTCGGGCAAGTCACGTGTCGTTTGAACTTGAGCATTAGCTTGCTCAGATTAGCCTGATCAAAGTAACCTCTAATGATTACCATGCGGGGTATTACGGTCTGCGGAAAATGTTAGACAAAAGCGCCATATGAAACTACATTTTTCTAGACTCGCGATTCAAGAGACACTCAATAAAGGTAATGTCAATATCTACTTTTTATTAGTACCACCTTTGATTGCGGCTCAGCATCACCGGCCGTGTACTCGGAAGGATTTGTGAATCTGCCGTAGCATGCATCGTATTTCCCAGATTTACACTGCAACGATATACGCAATCTCCAATTATAGGTGGACAAGTTTGACCTGTGCCTCGAATCTGAAATTCTTCATTAGAGTACACACAATACCTCTCAATAATGATAATAAGTTGTCGTATAGAACCAAATCACATTGACGCAGAAACAACTGAAAAACATTAGGCATAACAAAATATTGACTATTGATATGATTACTCTGAAGATTGGCCAAGTGATTTAGACAAGACATTTGGGCAGCACGGGTAAAGACTGCTCTCCATGCGTGACCGTGTTTACTTTTTCATTTATGGAAGACATATTTACAAAGATGTGCACCTATCACGAGGCCCGCTTTGGAAAGACCTACACCCCCAAAGAAAGAGGACTTCGAAACATGTCCGAAACATTTCAAGGGGTCATCTCCAATGATCCATAACTGACGAAGGGCTCCTCCCCAACATGAGAAGAGTATTCTAGCAACATGTGGATAGGTTTAAAGTAGTTCCGAGAGCGGGATAGACCCAAGTATAGGGGAGGCCCCTTGAGCAATATAACCCAATATCTATGTACTGAGTGGTGAGTTAGTACGATGGAGTACGGCATTGCCCCTCGATGGAGATCTGGTGGCTGGTCAGTGATTGTAATGTTATTATCAACAGTTATTATTCGAATCACTTTCCAACCGGTAGCCAGTGAAGTTCGCTCAGAATAGGTGTTATAGTGACAAAAGTGAAACGAACGCATGTACCAGTGTCTCGATGCTGGGTGAGAGGGAGGTTGTGATTATGGTGGTTCCTGTGGTGTTCTTCGATAAGCACTCTGAAGGCAAAGATACGAATCGTGTCCCCTAAGATAACGATGAATTCATTGGACAGACGTTTTTTTTCAATTCGAGATACTTTAATGGTTGGGCAGCGATCCACTGTCAAGTGCTTATATACGAGAGGTGTGTTTTTGCACGATTGCAGGAAAAAGTTCTTGTAGGCACTGTTTTAGTGACCAGGTTTTAGATAGCATTCCGTCTAATAATTAACAAATTTCATCGCATGATAATGCACGGAAGCCCAATTTGAAAGGTCATGGGATGTTTGAGGTCATGGGTCTTGTTCGAGGGAACAAAGCTCCTCCCTGTAATTTCGGAGATATCTTATCGAGGGACACGCCCTAGTCTCATGTCACGTAAGCCAACACTACCAAAAAGAACGGGGTGCCTATGATACGGGATGAGGTGACCCATGATCCGAAGTGACGAAGGAACGTCCGAATCAAGCTCTATTCCTACACATGTCGTCCCTGTCTTCATACCTTCGAAGTCCTTAAACTCTAGCTCCTCATAACCAATAACTTTCCCATACTGCTCTATTACTATGACCACCACCGGATCGAACCACCCACAGCTTTTTCATATAATGGTGCCACAGTTAACCTCTCCGCCCCACGAACACGTTATGCCCAACGCTGTGTATAGCCAGAACCACAACCCAATGTGAAAGATCAGTTACAATATATACAAGAATAGTTACAGTCAAAACAAAAGTACAACCTAATCCAGGTCGATGCGCAGACCGTTGACAGCATCTATGTACCCTGAACTGAGAGCACAGTATAACACAACCAGAATCAGCCAATTGGAACGAGCACTAGAACAATGCTCGTTGAGTGAGCTGAAGAAACGAGGAGGTTAACAAAGAACACTGAATACTGTGTGGCAGAGAATACTGTTGAACTAGCGTGGAGAGCGAGTGAACACACGTTAGCACTCCACAAAGAACAGAACTGAACTACGGACACATATTTATGTGTTAGACTGTAACGGCGTAATTGCAGTAATCCATAAATTGTGGGATTAAGAGATTAGAGTGATGTAGTTACAAACCTGATAACTGTGATCGGATTACCGCGGGTATCAATGACACATCCCCGGAGTTCCGGCGAATCGCATCTTCGGAGATTGAGAGAAACAATTCCATTCATCCCAATTATTCTAGAACTAATTCATCCAGTATTTTTCATAATCCATAGTAGGTAACCATAGTCTGTGAATTCCTGTCCGACTTGTTTGGTCAATAATCATCATGGTAGTTGTTGTCAACTCTCTGTTGTTGTTAGTGTTCTACTTTTCATTGTATCCATATCCTGGACAGTGACCCCACACACACACTTATATACTATCTATATTAAGTATTAGCTAGCCTAATTGAGCAATCAGCAAACAGTACATGCACATCTGTACTGTTAGCCTCTGTAGCACTGTGTACTATATGGTTGATAGGTAACATGAAAGGTTAGGAACATACACTCACTTGTTTGACAAATGCTTGATTCCTGTTCCATGGTCAAATATTGTTTGCTCATTTCATTACTTGAATTCGTGGGATAATATACTGATGATTGAGTGGAATAGATTAGGAAACCTTATTTTCAAGTAGGCAGTGTCACTTATGTTACATCCATCATCGAAACTACCGCTTCCATGACAAAATTATGTTCGGTAAACATGTCTTGACAACTCATCACTAAGTTATGTCACAAGCTGGTCTGAGCTGCTAAAACTAAGTAAACAACTACATCAATCATAGTCTTCGCCTGACACTTCACTACCAACTGATTTGAAATGTCTTCAATAATCAAGTTTGGCATCATAGAGCATCAGGAATTCTGCACAGTGCAAGAGCCTAGTATGATTAGAGAAGTCTTTTGCAATTATTACCGTTATTTTTACTCCCCAGGAGAGGTTGAGAGTCTCGACAGCCTACTTTGCTGGTCTGGTGGCCTATCCTTCAGTGGAGGACAACGTTGCATTGGGTGCTCCGTTGTCCACTAGTGAGTTGTGGAAGGCTGTCAGTGCCATGGGTAAGAGGAAGTCCCCTGGCACTGACGGGCTCCCGGTTGAATTTTATAGGTAATTCTGGTCAGTACACTCCTAAAACAAAAGAGTGAACAATTCAGTGAAGTGGTAAAGATTCACTCCATACGAGTGAACATTCACTCCGAAAGAGCGGAGTGGAGTGAAGTTCACTCTTTTTTAGGAGTGCCCTCAGGGACCACGTTCGAAGAAGCACGACCACATTACCCCAATACTTCGGGACCCTGAAACCCTTCTCTGTCGTCCTCGCAGGTGTAACACGAAGTTTTATGGTAATAGATCTTTCAGCTCTGCAGCTCCGCATATCTGGAACAATTTGCCTGTAAATGTGCGTGCGGCACTTACTTTTAACAGTTTTAAGAAAGATTTGAAGACTCATCTTTTCAACCTATTCTAATGGTCATTTTAATATCCTCCTGCTGGGTTTTGATCTTTATTTTGCTGATTTATCGTTTCCATAGAGGCTATTATTGTATTGTATTTAACTTATTACTTGTTAGGATTGTATTTCCCAAGTATTTTTATTGTATTTCATGGTACTTGCCACTTTATTTTTATTGTACTTTTACCTCGTTGACTTAGATTCCAGCTTGTTTTGTAAGTGCAATTTTCTTGTTCCTTTTAAGTTTTTTCCCCTGTACAGCGCTTCGAGATTTTTGGGAAGCGCTTTATAAGCAGCACTTTATTATTATTATTATTATTGCTCCAGTATTGGAACGACAAGTAGGTGGAAGTTGGACAAACTGTGTCCTATTTGTAAGGTATGTCATTATCCAATTAATAAAGCCACATGGAACACCCATCCCAAGAAGTTTAAAGCCCAATTTATGCGGCTGGATAGTATTGAATGCCGAGGAGGAATCGAAAAACATGACCTGGGCCGAATTACCAGGATGCTCTAGGTGGGAATACAAATTATCGAGAATTACGAGGATAGTGTCCTCCCAGTTACGACCGGAGCTGCACGCAAATTGCGAAGGGTCCATGGAGGCGGAAACATTAGGCTAAAAAAATCTAGGGAACAAGCATTCACAAACTTCCATAGGGGACAGGTAAGAGAAACAGGGCAAAGGTCATTCATACATGGAACATGTTTGGTTTTAGGAACTGGTATTATACAAGACTGCTTCCACATGGATGGAATTTGGCCAAACTTGAAAGAGTGATTATATATGATGGTAAAAATCTTGGAAAGATCTCTTGCACGATGTTCCCAATACACGTGGTAAGAGGCAGTCCGGTCCGGGCCAGCAGCTTCAGCTGCTGTCCTTGTTCCAAAATGCATCATTTGAACTTCGAGGCATCATTTTTTATTAGGAAAGGGTATTTTATATGAGCTGATCCGTGGTAATTGAAGATTTAGAATTGAGAATTCATATTCATGTTCACATCATAATTTCATTTTGTTCCTGAATGATACTTGATTCTCTCTTTCCATTTGATAAGATATTCTTGTCAATAGTGACGACCTGGGGACTATGTGGGATTCTGACAGCCACCGGTGTCCTGTCTGATGTTGAGGGATCCTATGGATATAGTGCACGTACTGATACATATACCGATACTGTGAGACAGGCCAAATGGTTTAGAGTCCCGTATCCCGGTAAGAGCATTATAGTCACTGTCGGAATTTCGAACAGTCGTTATCGCGAGAACCCCTTGTTAAAGCTGAGGTGGAATGAAGCGACGCGCATAGGCTATGTAACATATTCTGCAAGCGAGCCTCGCATGCAAATGCTCCAACATCGAATTGTCAAATGATCACTTCATTTCCATGTTTATTACCTACCACACAATAGAAGTGATGACTAAATACAATTGTGAATAAACGTGTTCCACTGATAGCTTGATAGTGAACACGAAATAAAATTAGAAATGAAACGGCATGGATGGGGAAACACTTTGTTATTGAACATTCTCTTCTTCGAAGTGGAATTGCGCCATGACTCCCAACAGATTTATTTCGTCTGATCAATCTTGTGAGTGTAAAGTATCGTTATAATAATCACATAATAGTCACATAATATAACGATTTATTTTGTTCGTTTCCCCCTCCCAAGGTCAGTGGGGTGTACCGACTGTGACAGCAGCAGGATTCATCGGAATGTGCGCCGGGGCTCTAGCATCCATTGTCGAATCTATAGGAGATTACTGCGCATGCGCGAGGATAAGCAACCTACCACCACCGCCAGCCCACGCTCTCAATCGAGGAATTGGAGTAGAGGGATTCGGGTGTGTGGTTGGCGGGCTGCTTGGTACTGGAGTGGGATATACATCGTACGGTGATAGTATATCTATCATCGGCATTACGAAGGTATGTTAATGATATCACAAAGACTTTCAGGAGATAAAATGGAATAGATCAGTTTAGTTGTGTAATCGTCTATAAAGTGGAATGGTTAGCTGAAGGTATACCTGTATCCATAAGAACTAATGGTTTGAGGGGTATGACTGATCGGTATTCTAATGATGGCGCCACCATCAGAGAATCGAGCTACGCATTCATAGAGGTGAAGGACAAACTTCATGGGTTTTTGAAGCTGCTATTTCCACGATTGCTGCTTGTGACGTATCAATCAAGCAAAACGAGTTTTGGCACCAACAAAAAACGAGGGGTGTTACTGGTGTGGAATGCCCTCAGGAATTAAAAACCGAAAGCATTAGTGGGATGATCATAACAAGAATTACTATAATTGGGAATACGTTATGATATAGATAACTTTCCATTAGATTTGTTATACAATTTCTTTCCGTTTTGCAGTTGGAACGAGAAAACTAAAAGAGAGAATAGTAGAAAATAACCGAGCAATAGCTGATCCTGTAAACAAGTTTTAGCTGCACCACACAATGTGTTCTCTTTCAGTGATATTGTAGCCATTAAATATGTTAAAAATTACCTATTGTTTTGCTTTGTGCCTGGTTAACATACAACGACCAGTATGTCTCCAAAGTGCATGCTTTTGTAGGCCTACTGATATTTTTTCAATTGATTAGATATATTTATTTGTCATTTCTTACTCCATAGATCGCGAGTCGACGAGTTTCACAAGTGGTAGGCTTGCTTTTAATAGTTGTTGGTGTGTTTGGAAAGGCCAACGCCATATTCACTACAATACCTACACCAGTCATTGGAGGCATACTCTTTACAACTATAAGTAAGTTCGTAGGAATTGTCGATGATAGCCTGCACAACGATATATTTAGGTCGAGGTAGACACGGACTTATATTATTATGAAAGTAATTATGGAGCAACTGGTGTTTACCGGCATGGAAGATATGTTACACGTATTTAATCAAAGATACCTGAACGATCATGGTGTTTGAAGATGTTATTGGTGCGCCAGTTGATGTTTGCTAATCAAGAACAGTTGGTTCCCGTAGTCGCATATCTCAGCCTTTCTCCAGTTCTTGCTGGGAATACACGCCACCTGTATGTATCACCCCGTGCCTATCTTCACGCAGCAACGAATATGCGAGTAAAACATCTTGAAGATTTATACATTTTCGAAATGGTCATTCCGAAGACTAGGCAATGATGATGTTCAGATCGCTTCATTACCGAACATATCAACAATTTACATATAACATCATTTTTACCTGAACACTTCCCGCTCCTACGCGAAATAGATAATGCTCTGGTTATTCACCAGGCCTATATACGCAAAAAGTAAATGGTCTATATTGTTTCCCCCCAAAAGTCATAGTGGTGGAAATAACTTTGCCTTGGGAATTAACGAATCTCATATCCGTCACTACCTGTCTACGCCGAATGCGGGAGTGACATAACAATCCAAAAGCCTACACAACACGGGTTTCACACATTCGTCCCTAAGCGCGTGAAGGAAACTGTTTTCTATCAAACATTTTGCCGCTTACATGATAGTACTGCATCGACTTTGCGCGGAATATTACTACGCCAAATGCAATGTTGCACAAAAACTGTACTTCAAACACAACTGGGAATTAAAATTAGCGAGAACATTCATCAAAAATGCACATTTGTCAGTACACTGAATTTAACAAGATTATTCTGACAATTTTGCTATTTAACCATGCTGGTAGCCTATTCGTTATTTTGTAATAACTCAAACTGCATGAACAATTACAATTATCAGTAAATTAATCAATAGTTGTTTTACTTGTTTCTTCTTCTTTTTGACAGGTTTTTTGGCCTCCATCGGTATGTCCAATCTTCAGTACGTTGACATGAACTCCTCGAGGAACATGCTAGTTCTTGGCCTTGCCTTCATCGTGGGAATAATTATACCCCATCATGTGAACTCCTCTGGCGATATATTCAATACAGGTTAGTCAGGCAATTAAAATGAACATCTCTCCTGGACCAATAACTAAAACAGTCTCACCATCAACACGTATATTTCATTATCTCCCATTTTCTCACACGTGCGATGTAGCCTGGCTATTGACATCGTGATGGTTGCGATGGATTTACAATGCAGACACTGACATAATTTTTATATGTATTAATAGTATTATTCATTTCGGTTCATGTAGTTTATAGGCGAAATATAGTCATGACGGAGATATAATTGTTCGTTTGCACAATGTATTTCACATATTTTACATATAGCCAGCTATCCCAGATATATAGTTCCTCATATGAAATGTTACCGAAAGTGTTCAGACATAGCCAGAAGATAACAAAAATGAAACAAATATTCCTGGTTACAGACAGTATCGTATCTTGTAACAGTACTTTTATTGGTTTTTGTAGGGAGACGCGGGCATGTCCCACTGATAACCCATTTTTTTCTTGCGAAAAGCAATCGAGTTACCTACCTTATTGTAACGAAGGCATTTTGGGAGATTCGGATCCATTCACACCCCACTCCTACATCTTGTTTTAAACCGAAAACTTTAGTGTAAGGTGTATACATCTCGTTTTAGCCACCAAAAGTTTTTTATTTCTACAAATGTATTATTGATATTGTTCCTTTCGCCATGCTGAGATAGAGTTCACAAACTATCTATTTTGGAGCTGTTATGTCACCTGAACAAATGATCTGTGGGAGGCACTTCATTCTTCAAAGAATTATAGCGAGGATATGACCTTACTGTAGATTCAGTGAAATTCCTGAGTTTGATCTTCGAATATTAGTAATATTCGAATATTAGGTATATGTAGATCATTCAGTGACCTTCCCTTGAAATGATGCTAATCCCACAGTGATTAACCTATTCGATATATTGAATGTAGTTCACATAAAAGCTGTGTTCCAGCAAAATGTTCGTATGAAGTTCTGATAAGTAGGCAATATTCAGGTAAAAGATTTAGATTGAGTTTGGATCGAGGAAAAACATGTTTTGTTCTTGTCCAGATTTAAACATTGACACGTTCAGCATGGCAGAGGTCAACATGTTGTGATCGAGAGTTGGTCAGTTGAATACAGAAAACACCACGTTATCATTGCGAGTTCTTTGTTTGACAGGTAGGGACTGTCTTGAACATTATCAAATTCCTGAAAATAATTAATGAAGATCACCTCGCTGCATGAAAACACTTGACTGGACGCTAAGGTTTTTTTTGCAGGTATAATACTATCTGCACTGTTATTGACATTTCTCTTCCTCCTATGAAGGTTCTGTAGCGGTTGATCAGGTGCTGCAAGTCAGTTTGGGAACAGGAATGTTCCTAGCAGGACTTACAGCCTGTTTCCTCGATAACGTTTTACCCGGTAAGCGATTATGATAATACTTGTACTGTACATTGTAGAGAAAGACATCCATTGGATACGTGCCATGAACTAGTCTCGCGCCATAACTAGTCTCGCGCCATATAACTAGTCTCGCGCCATAACTAGTCTCGCGTTCATCTGTAACACTTTAACTGGATGGATGGAGAGGAAGAACAGTTCGTACTCTTGGTGAGACCCACCATGTTACTAGTGTATTCACTGGACTCAGTTTTCAACACATGTTACGAGTCATCTTTCGCGTGAAGCATGTAATCATTCGTTTTCTGCACATATCTAATCATTGGAAGCCTTAGTATTCAAGAGGCGCTATGAAATGTTTATTATTATCATTTGTATTCATAATATATAGTATGATAACAATAAGTATGAGTGAAAGTCAACTCATTTCATGGCATAAATTTAATGCACTAATCATATATTCAGTTTAATTTCTACCTAACGTTTTCTATGACTTGCCAACTTCCATCCAGTTGGAAAGCCGAGTCGAACTCCCAAAATAATAATATAATAATAATATGACCAATTCATATAGCGCCTAATATGTGACCATCTCTAGGCGCTTTACAAAAAGTAGCAAATGAATACAAGCATAGAGAATGAAAAGGAAACATAGAAAGTTAGAGTTAGTTATATCGACAACACTTTTAATAATTTACTTGTATCTGCATGGCAACCGTTTTCGGGTTCTCCACTTCTGCTATGAATATGTTCCTCACAACACTCTGTGTCTATACTTCTCAACCTGAAATGAACTGACAATCAACGATGGTATATGTGCGTATGCAACTAAGCGGGAAGGCATCGAACCTTTCGGAACTTAGCGACTGAAATGGCAATCAGGAGATTGAGCAACATATCACATCCGAACCGGGGGAAAGGTTGCCTTTCTCTACACCTCACAAACTGTACTGAATATCAGTGATTGTACGCGTAAGCCTATGGTGTATACAACGTCGGAAAGTATGAAACTCTTCCCCTGATTTTGAAACCAAGCATCTTGCCGATTATCAGTGCATCTCATGGGGTATTTGCCGGACACGAGTACTGATCTCATGCATGGCCGGCAAGGGTGCATACCTGACATTACATGCACACGGCAACACCACCTTCCACCTTCCTCTCATTGTGAGCAATCAGGATAGAGCAATCGTGCATACCTGACATTAGATGCACACGGCAACATCACCTCCCACCTTCCCCTCACTGTGAGCAATCAGGATAAAGCAAGGGTGCATACCTGACATTACATACACACGGCAACACCACCTTCCACCTTCCTCTCATTGTGTGTGAGCGATCAGGATAGAGCAAGGGTGCATACCCGACATTACACGCACACGGCAACACCACCTTCCACCTTCCTCTCACTGTGTGTGAGCAATCAGGATAGAGCAATGGTGAATAACTGACATCACATGTACACGGCAACACCACCTTCCACCTTCCTCTCGTTGTCAGCAATCAGGATAGAGCAAGGGTGCATACCTGACAGTACATGCACACGGCAACATCACCGTCCACCTTCCTCTCATTGTGTGAGCAATCAGGATAGAGCAAGGGTGCATACCTGATATTACACGCACACGGCATCACCACCTTCCACCTTCCTCTCATTGTGAGCAATCAGGATAAAGTACCTTGCTCAAGAGGGCAACGCGGACTCAAACCGATAATCTCTGGATTACTAGCTCGATGGTCCACCAAATTTAGAAGCATATTTGAAAGTATATAACAACCCTATCCTATAGAACATGTAGTTCTGCCCGTGCGAATCTTCGCAGAAAGTAAGACTCTCAGTTGTCGAACTTTAGGCTATCTGCATGATCTCCGTCTGGATATACAACTAATAGGTTCATCCTCCGATGCGCTTCCTGCTCAGATATTAACCCTAACAGGAACATGTTCATGGCATTATACTGAGTAAACGAACTGATAGTCTTTGCTCTATGGCTTAACTATCACGTTCACTCATCATTGGAATGCTGCCATTTCCTCAATCTAGCTCAGTCATAGGTGAAACCTTTTCTTCGCATGACGCAATTGTTTGCGAGAGGGTCATAGACCGCGGCATTGTAATTGATCTCGTGTTTCTGGGTGCTCGAGATTCAATTTAGAGACTATTACCATCAGTATATTGAATTCCGGAGGCATTAATACCAGTCTCCCTCTATACTGGCAAAAGCAAACAACATCACGTTGATGCTCATACTAACCCAAAATTGTTGTCTATGAGTTCTCTTTCGGTATATACCACATTCTGATGAAATACTTAAGTAGGTTTACTGCCAATTGCCGTCGATCCGAGTATGAGGACGTTGACATCACAATCCGGATATATACACTTTAAACTTATCCAGTGAGTTCACGGCACTCTCAGCCTGAAGTAACTTAGCCCAACGACGAGTTCGTGCCGACTCTAATTTATATTCGCAATCAACCAACTCGTTCGAAGCTATGTTCTTCATGTAATAATATTCCGCCATCGGGTGAGGAACATAGCAACCTATATGGGGCCATATTGA
>JAUOBX010140808.1:0-12432 GCA_032360705.1 Eupentacta quinquesemita
TAGTCACATATTAGCAACTCAGTAGATATGTGGGTATATGGCCTGTATTAATCATCAGGGACTAATATAGACAAAAATCAATGAGTTTACGTACCTGGTTTGAAAAGCCGGTTTAAGCCACCTCTGGGAACACAATGACATGAAACATCTAGTGATGCAGATAAAATACATGCATAAAAAACATCAATCGATGAAATGAAAGAACATCCAAACATGCTGGGAGGAGGGTGGGGAGTAGGGGGTGGGGAGTAGGGGGCGAGGAGTAGGGGGAGGAGCAAGGGCAAGTTAGGTTACATGCAATTACCAATAATACCCCCCAAGACTGGTGTGCACAGGGGATGATGATGGGTATATTCTTGCACCCAAGATGTTATGGCTTGCCACAAGGGACTCCGCTGGGCAGCAAAATTTAAATTCTGGTTGTCAACTCGAATGCCTTCTCAGCTGCAAAGTACCTGCGAGATCCAGTCAAAGAGAACACACCACACCATCACCTCCTGTCAAGGTAAACAATTCTTATTGGTTGTTCCTTCCGTCACCATAAAGGTCTACGGACACAGGTCATATCAATTCTCTTCTGCTTACCAACAGAATAGTTTCCCAGTTTCAGTTGAGGATGCTCAGTCCATTACTCAGTTTGAGACATCTCTGAAGGCCTATCTCTTTACTCTCCTACCATTTGTGCTGTCCTTCAATAGTGCACAGAGACTTCAGTGTATTTTTCGCTTCACAAGTACCGTGTATTATCATTAAGGAGCTGGAGACGATGAGCCTATCATCTATTTGCGAACTGTGCAAATGTGAACTACCGTATAATCTCTAATAGACGCCCAGTGGGGCGTTGCATTTTCACAAGAGGGGGCCTCTATTGGAGGGTGAATTTGTAGGCAAATTTCAACATATTTAAGACAAATTCAGGCTAAATTTGCTACAATGAACTAATTTTTTCAGCAATATTCCGGTCAAAAAAGGTGGGCTTCTATTACAGATTATACGGTAGGTTAAAATGCAGAGGTTTGGAGTCCACATTGTACCCTACAGCAACGAAGTCATCTCAAATTGCACCTCCCTACCCAGATACAAACTGGAAAGTACAGTTCTGTAAAGCCCTCCAAGCAGTTTTTTGGCAGGACACAACCATTATATATGCAACTATCATTATTACCATATGATTGAATTTCAAAGTTCAAGGTCATTGCAAATGTCCCCATCCCCCTCTCTGAATTTTGTGTGGTCAAATGTGCCCATGAGATGAATGATCATATGTGCAGGCAGGAACTCTGCAACAGCAGATTTGGATATGAGGATGGATTTAGAGGACAAACAGATAACCAACAATGTCTACCACTACAACAGCTGCGAACAATCTGAAAACTGTGTGTGAAGGTGACTAACAGCAGTCACGGGACTGTGCATACAAAGACATATTACCATTAGAATTGCAAGTGCTGATCTTTGCATGAGTGTGAGGCGGAGGTACGAGTGATCGGAAAGTAGCAACATTTCTGGCTAGCTGGTCTTTCAGTGAGTAACTTATTTTTTGGGATTCATTAGGTGTAGGGTCCCGGTGAAAACCATTTTCAGAGCAGCTTCGCCCCTGCTGATTTCATTGGCCTGTTTGACAGCTCGACGACTACTGACTGATCAACAATGGTTATTACCAAGGTCAAAGCCATAAATACCATTTGAGTAGGGGCATGCAGGAGGGAGCTACCCTCATGGTTATGCCAAAGTGTACACAGCGCGATTCAATCTACTGCAATCCCATCAAGAACACAGGTGAATCCAATCATCAGAGATGAAATTTCATTGCCTCTGTGATTTGATTGATTTATTAGGCACTCTCCACTCTCCAGGGCCATAGTTTGATCATGTGACACCCAGAAAAAGGAGGATATTCCAGGTGTTCACGATTGTAAGTCCACCGGGGGTGTACACGTAATGTTGTTGGAGAGCATGGCCGTTCTCTGTGATCAGGGTAATGTTGGTGTTACAGGTCCTCACGGGACATTGTAGCAGTGTTGGCGCTAAGCAGCGCTTTTCACAACAACAAAAAATCAAAAATCTCCACTCTTCCGTTTTTAGGTCAGGCCCGATCAGCAGCTTCTAAACGGTACTATTGATGTACTATTGATGTCCCCAAAATTCCAGCAGGGGGGCGAATTCCCCCCAAACCTAAAATCCTAGCGCTAACACTGCATTGTAGTCTTCAGGAATATAGGAAACAAATATCTTGATGTTGCAGCTGCCACAATGCAGAATGTGTTAGAGCTCATTAATTTCAACAGACTGGTCTTGGGCTTGGTGCAGACTGGATGTCTCTCAGAGTAGGACTGGTGTAAGCTTCCAGCTTTTGAGATGTTTTTGCAATGGGCCTACTTTCTGGCCTGCGCAATGCGGCAGATATGGTTACATGTCTGACACCACCTTCCCTTTGGAAAGGAAGAACAAATCTGTAAAGCGCTCCGAGTGTGTCATCCAAATGAGGAAGCACTATATAATATTACCAATAAACAGAACTGCAATAACTAATATGACTGAAATTATGCAGCGGGAAACAATCTTACTAGTACCCTGGGCAAAATTCACTGCACACAAATATTTCCAAGCATTGATCTCTGTATTCGTTGTGAAGGCATAGAGCAGGTTTATAAATGGAATCATTAAGTATATCAAGGAAAATCAGCAGCCAGAGAAAATCCTGTGGAAAAATTAAACCGGATGAGAACAGTAGAGGTGAGGTAGATCATGCTTGTACCAAACATTGGTTGGTCACAAATAGCAATTGTAGCAACCAAGCCAAGCAAACAACATGCTACATAGCGAGGAACGAGAGGACCGAGCAAGGCATAACAAACATGAACATAGACAATAGACAGAGGGACGGGCACACACATAGACAAACACACATTAAATAAAACCTCATTGATGGGTCAGGTATAGCCTAACCTAGATGACACCGGCCATGGTGTGATTGAGGTTGTATCTGTTACGACAGCTGTGCCAGTATAGGGACTGAGCGAGGCATTGCACACATCCACATTGACAGACAGTCAGACACACACATGGATACACACACATTACATACCTTACGGGTCAGGTACAGCCCAACCCAGATGACACCGGCCATAGTGATGACGAGGTCGTATCTGTTACGGCGGCTGTGCCAGTACCCAAGGGGACTGAGTGAGATGCACTTGAGTGTGACCTCTGCCACGAAGAGCAGAGTCAGGAACACAGACACGTAAATCATGACCTGAGGAGCTCCAAACGCCTCGCTGCTGTTATCATCCTGCCACTGTGAAAGTATATATATATATATAGTATTCATTTATATATAGTATACATATATCAGTGCGAGTCCTCTCAGTCAGAGTCCTCGGGATCAGCCTATAGGCTGCATTCTGTCGTCTCTCCAAATGTTTCATATCGAAATCATGCCCATTTACCAGTGCTGTTGTCGAGTCGTCTCAATCCGGGTCCAAGTCTTTGGCATGCGTGTCCGAGACCGATTCCTTAGCTCCCCAGTCCTAGTCACAGTGTCTGAGTCTGAGTCTGTGAGTCCTTGTGCAAATTTTATTAGCTATTTTTTCATCCACACATCTACATCACTGAGGTACTCAGAAATGTTCCATGCTAAGCAAGCGTCGTCAAACTACTAACATGTCACGGAATGGGTTTTTATGATGATCAGTCTGTGGAAGCCCTGTCTCTAATGAACACATGTAGACTTAGAAGTTCTCAGAAATACACTATGAATACTTTGGAGAGCAATACAAATGGAATGGGATGTGAGGAAGAGGTAAGTATCTTATTACTGGATAAATTATTTTCATTAGGCTACCTAGCTAGGAAATAAATCTGCACCAATCTCGATTGAGTTACTATACACATGTGTATCACACAATCTGTGCTGTCACGAATGGCCCATGCCACTGTATGTAGACTGGACAATTTTAGTGTGTCAACTTCAATGTAACCTGAACGCTGAGGGTAAAATGAGCAGTTAATTTAAGTCAAATTCCATGTTGTTCTTGTAGCCTGAAAAATTTATTTATTATTTAATTTTTGAGGAATAAAGCACCTTGCCCAAGGGCGAACAGGAAAACACCGCTGACTGGGATTCCAACTTGTAACTTACTGATTGGCTGTCAGAAGCTCTACTGACTGAGCTAATCCAATCTCCAATAATGATATAAATGATCGAAGAAGCCCAAAGAAATTTGCTGATTCCCAAAAAGTTATGCTGACGGCTAGGTATTGGACAAGCAAATCAATGGTACTCGATGATAGTTAGGATGATTCAGCAGAGAAGCATAGCAATTCGGTCCTTACCTTCAATGAGAGCATGAAGAAATTGATGAGAACAAGGAAAGCGATCATCCTCTTGAAGTACTTGTGTTGAGTGATGTCATAGAGCCGAGCTCTCACCCGTGAATAATCTGGGGGGACAAAATGTGAGGATGCAGATCATGTGAATAGTACGCACATCGAGCAGAATAATTTTCAAAACTTCCATGGTGGGAATTACTCGACCGTTCAGCTCTGAGCATTACAAATATTCCCCTCCAAACTTGAAGATGCATACAGTGCACAAGCTCAGAAGACTCGATCCCTGCAACTTCTGGAAGATATCACTCATTCATCAGCTGAAAAAGCTGGAATTTATATTTCCCTCATACTTGTGGACGATAACATTTTCACAAAATTATGACAGTTTGAAATGCCCAGTTAATAAGTCTGTGGGGACAATGTTGTCTGTTCCTATAGGCCAGTCATTACGAGCATGTGCGTTTGCATTTGACATCCACAGGTTTGAACTGTTGTAGGCGATTCCTTCAATGCAGGATCAGCAAGTACAGTGGGTGAATCTCGCAACTCGGCGAAGAGACTGCACTAGCCCATATGTTCATACCTGGCCGTGGAGGCAGATGGAGGGGCTGGGCAAGGGCCAGCCTTCCTTTCAGGTCCTGCCACCTCCTCTGGTCGATGGTCAGAAGAGACGTCCCCTGGAATAAAATGAAGGCAGAAAAACAGTTTATATATGTGTATGACATATTATAAGGCTCTGCAATTCTAATGCCAGTGCGGAGTCAAAATATATACCAGTTAAATAGTATCTGGTAATTATATAGCGCTCTATCACTGCTTTACAGCTGTATCAATACGCTTTACAGATATTAATTACCCTGATCATGGGAACCAGGCACGCTAACCGACAATCCCCGGAGAGTAAGTTGCTGGCGCTATGGGCGCAGAATGTACTCGGGTTCCTCATAGGTAGCAATGGGGATGAAGTGCCTTGCCTGAGGACGCACTGGAAAGGCCAGTCGGCCATATAAAGGGATTGAACCCATGATCTTCTGATCATTAGTCTGGAGCTCTACTGACTGGGCTAATCCGATCCCCGGTCTCCGGTTATACCAGCCAGGCAAGTTCAAAGTTGGAGTCAGATTTTGTTTTGCTCCTAATACCTCTGCACTTCGTGTGTACCTTGTAATCACATCCATTACAGTGGACCGAGTTGACACCCACACCTTTTTGACTGGGATTTGACACTTTTTCAAGTTAATCCACATACTGTTGCACTTCAATTTCTCTTTCCACAACTGCATATAATAGCTCCCAGGGAATACTAGTACGGAACTCTTTTCACAGAGCCTCTAGCAAGATGATGGATATAAGTGGGCTGAGAATGCACACCCATCACCCACTCTCACACAAAAGTGATCGCTGTTAACTCTTACTCTGCCTCTAACAAATGTACAGAGCTTCCACCAACTAAACTGACACAGGATTGCCTCGAGGCCAACCCAATGACCTAGCGTAGTACACAATCAAATGCCTGCTCAAGATCCACAACGACGAAGTTCAAGTTCTACTTCTTGGTATTTTTCTTGATTTAAATTCACAACCTTTTGATGAACAGCTTGAAGCACTACCGACTGAGCCAATCTGATATCATTTGCACTGGTGGAGCAAACAGAGTAGGAGAAAGGTACGCTGCCTGTATATATCTGGAAATGTAGAAATGAGTGAGAGCCACAAACCTTGGTCTCGAAGTAGTTTGAGATCACGACGCCGACAAACAGAGTGAGCCCGATCATACAGCCACAGAAGACAAACACGTGGATGTAGATGGCATGGAGCTGTAGCAGGAAAGACAACAAACATTATAGTTGACTGCCTAGATGACCCTCGATCCAACCCCAAATTAATAGGTTGAATGACTGCTCATGGAGAACATGTACACCTAGTATGGGCTAATCCATCCAAGTGTGGGCCAGTTATCATGTTGACAATTGACAGGAGCATTCCTTTCTCACATTGATCACTTTTCCTCCGAAAAATGATACCCCCTGTTGACAACAAAAACAATGGGCATCTTGTTATTTCATAATCAGGCCACACACCAAATGTCTGCCCAATTCGACTAAGCAGTCTGATTTTGTGTGTCTTCGACCTTTGGTAACCTTGTAAGGACCTTTGACCTAACGCTCACAATAGAGATCAATCATGTACTCATTATGGAGAACTCGTATACTAAATATGAGCTCCATTCACTAAGTTGGGTCAAGCAGTGGTGAGTCTCAATTACACATATAGTGTCCAGTGTCCCGTACTCACAGCCTCTTTTCAAGTGAGGCATGTCTCAGATTTACAGACAGTATAACAGACAAACACACAGACAGATGGTTACATCTCTCCAGCATCAGCAGTGGTGAGCCTCTACATGATACCGCTCACTTTGAGTCATCCTTCCAGGAGGAGTCCGCAAGCAACGGAAGTAGTGCATGCCAGCCAGGGACAGATACACAGATAGATAGTATGATATATAGATAGATATACTTCTATCTTGCCTTAGCCGTTACCTGTGGGATGGACAGTTATTCAGATAGACCAACAGGCTAGGGAATGCAGACAGACGGACAAACAAACAGACAGACAGTCATCTAAAGTACCTTAAATCATAGGTTGACTGTTAATCACTAACAGTAAGGCTGGATGAGATGAGACAAGATGAGGTGAGGCAGACATACAGACAAATTTATCTAGCCTAAGCAGTTGCCAGCCTCACTTACACATTAGTCTCCTCTATGATGATATCTCTTACTTCCAGCCAGCCTTCCAGTGAAAGCACCTCAAACAATGCAAGTGAGGAATGCCAGAGGTACACTGTTAAAGATGGTGGTTCGTCTCACAATAATAATCAATGACGTCATCAAATCCTAGTCATGTAACCTACATCCTAGCGATCGATATCGTTTGGTAACAAATACTGTATATCGTTCATGATGACTCCATCCCAATATATCGTGGAACGATTGTTCAGCAAAGGACCCGTCCATTATAATGGAAGCGTTGATTATTCAAAGGGGTTTTGTTGAGACGGTTCCACATCTTCAATCAGACAGACCAACAGGTAGGCTAGTTGAGATGAAACAAGATAAAGAGACAGACAGACAGACAGATATACTCTCATCTAGCCTAAGCCTTTGCAAGCCTCACTTACCCCATTGGTTTCCTCTATGATGATATCTCTCACTTCCAGCCAGCCTTCCAAAGAAAGTACCTCAAACAACGCAAGTAGGGCATGCCAGAGGTTGTCAAAGTCAAAGTTACGTGGGTTAGCGCTGTGAAAAATAAAGACATCATGAATATGAACAATCTATGTTTACTCAATGTGATGAAAAAACAAATACATAATGCAATATATATCAGCTCCTATGAAGATTCCCTCGTGGAATCATGAAGTAGCTCATCTGGAATTTTGGAAAACAAACTCCACCTAATGAGAATATAACTATTTTCTTCTTTTCTTGTCTGTGAGGTACAACAAAACTGATGCACCAAACCAGCTAACCATAGATTCCAGAACAATATTCCACCGGAATTGGCCTCCCAGGATGCTTTTCGAAGACTGTTCCACATGTAACTGATAATAAATTATAATACTAAATGGTAATGAAATTATTATGATACTAGTACTTATAATGAAATTAATGAATATTAATAACTGATAAATAATATAACAATTGGTGGTCATATAGCATTTTGTACTATAAATGTTTCAACATGCCTAATAGGCATGCGGGTTTTCTCTTTGCTCGCAAAATGACTTATTTTCATGAGACCGTTCCATCTCCGAGCAACCAATAGCATACTATAAAGAACTCACATGACTCGAGGGACCATAATCTGTGGAAGGATTTCTTCATCGGTTCTGAATAGGAACCTGACCACGCTTACATTCTGGAGAAACGTTCCGGTGCAGTTTTCCTGAAAAATGTAGGAGGACATCACCAGTTTTCATTTAGGATTATTATCCAGTCCATCATCAAAATCTGGTATAAGATCTCTCCATCTTAAACCTTCCTCAGATTTTGGAGTGACTTTTTGTAGCGATACACTTGCTACTGCACCCAAGATAGCTGTAACAGAGCTGTGGATATCACTTGAATGCTGATTCGCACACACATTTGTCCTGAGGATATTGTATGGACCGATCAGTATCAGTGACGTGAGGCAAACTACAGGTCAGGGTTAAATTGACATTGACATATCCTCAGTGTACCCAAACATTGCCAGTATGCGAGTCTGGCCAGCGTGTATGAATGATTGTTGTTACACGTGTAGGCCGAATGCATGATGACAAATTTGCATCCAAACTTTCCACCACAGAGTTACGCGCTGAACGACTGAAGAGACCACAAATGACGCAAAAATAAATAAGTATTCGATTTTCTAGATGAAATCACACAATCAAGCTGATGACAGACATTTTCATTTGAGTTTGAAGTCATTCGACCCCGCTGAAATTTGAAAACAGACTTGCTGATGAATAGTGGAATGTTTCGTTCAGTGCACTGTGGGTGAAACAAGATTGATGCAGTATTTTTCAATGACCCCTAGTGATGCCCATACTATTGTAGTGGCCAGGTCAGTGTGAAAACTTCATTCAGCGATCTGATAAAAGATATGTGTGTGTGTGTGGAGGTCTGCGATATCGGTATATACCGTGTTTGGATGGCTTACAGACTGTACGTATTTTAAAGAGTGATTTGATTCGCTGCACCCTACCTTCACAGCTGAGCTGAACTTTTCAGCGGCATCGATCAATGTTGTCTTTAATATTGACAATTATTCAAGGCAATCCAGGCACAACACTTCACATGTTTTAGTTAATTTAGTTAATAAAATAAAAGTAGATTACTCCAAAAAATTGACCGGCCTCGGACTGGCCTCGACCAAATTACTCAGGCCGGGAGGCCACACCGACCCAGCCTCGAGGCCAGCCTGGAGGCCAAGGCCGACCTCGAGTCCTCCAACACTGGTAGTGACCGGGTTATATTTTCACTCTAGTGAATCAAGTGTGAAAACTTCATTCAGCAATCTTCCAACTTCTTGGATATTCTTTGATGATATTTTTCAATCTTGAAAAACAATCAAGAAAAGACATTTGCAACCAAGACTGGTGAGTTGAATTTCTTTTTTCTTTCTATCCATATATTCTGGAGATTAATATTTCCTTAAGTGGCCGGTGTTTGGTACCATCATGCTTGCAGTTGTGGTAGGCAATGGGTCTCGGCTTTCTGGTCAGTGTTGGTGCTTTGCAGCGCATTTGCGTGGCATTTGCGCGATTCGCCCAGTTTTCACGTGAATCCCGCATTGGGAAAAAAGTTGGGGGGTTTTTCCCCCCCTTAAAAAAAAAACTTCCTGTTTTTTGGGTCATGCCTGATTTGAGCAGCCTCTAAACAGTACTATACTGATGCCCAACTGTCGTTTGCTAATGCATAGTACTAGTACAACATCAATTATTGTCAAAGAAGTCTCCTCTTCAGCAGCTCTCCACACTCCTTGAGCTCTACCTATCCACACATCCCTGGAGCAGGAATCGAACAATAACTTACCAGGCTCTTTACTGAAGGATCGTTGCATCTCAGTAGTCTGCCCGAGAAAGTCTGCACCCCGTAGCTGGCAAAGATGAACGTGAGGGACATGAGTAGAATGGATACCATGAGGATGTCCTTGAAACCTCCCAGTAGTTCGATACTCAGCTTACGAAGATGGGGAACCAGTGTGAAGATACGCAGTGGTCGACAGCACCTCAAAACCATGAAGAACTGTTGAATGGGAAGGGAGATGAACGTTAAGAGGCAAGCTAGCAGATGTGAATTAGGAATGTGATGAGTATGGACAAGATGAGGTTATCCTTGGAACCTCCCAGTAACTAGATACTCAGCTTACGAAGATGGGGCACCAGCGTGAAGATACGCAGTGGTCGACAGCACCTCAAAACCATGAAGAACTGTTGGATAGGAGTGAGATGAACGTTAAGAGGAAAGCTAGCAGATGTAATTGAGGAATGTGATGAGTATGGACAAGATGAGGTTATCCTTGGAACCTCCCAGTTACTCGATACTCGGCTTACTAAGATGGGGCAACAGCGTGAAGATACGCAGTGGTCGACAGCACCTCAGAACCATGAAGAACTGTTGAATGGGAGAAAGATGAACATTGAGAGGGAAGCTAGAGAATGAAATTGAGGAACATGAGTAGGATGGATGTATCCAGGATGTCCCAGAACCCTTCTAGGAGCTTGATACTCGGCTTATGAGGATGGGGAACCAGCGTGAAGATACGCAGTGGTCGAGAGCACCTCAGAACCATGATGACAAACTGTCCGATGACACATCGTCGAATGGGAGAAAGATGATTGTTGGGAGGGGAGCTAGAGGATGAAATTGAGAGACATGATGATCATTGATACCATCAGAATGTCCCAGGAGCTTGGTACTCAGCTCAGGAAGATGGCTTACGAAGATGGGGCAACAGCGTGAAGATATGCAGCGGGCGACAGCACCTCAAAACCATGACAAACTGTCTGATGGGAGGAGGACACATTGGAAGGAGAGCTACTAGATTGGCATGATGGATGAGGGGAAATACAATAGGGTTAGTTTACTCTTGTTCTGAAATATATGTCAAGTGCTTCCAAACTGTGAGCAGTGATAAAGTGCAACTAGACATGTGCAGGCGTTAAACCGCCCACGTGTGTATCCCCGGAATAGTTTTGATATTGACTTTCACTGATCAGAACAATTGCACTAACCATGTCTGGTTGACTCCAAATGACCTTGAAATTACCCTCAGGTTATTCAGCACCAAGTAAAGTCCATACCCACCAATTTGCTAGTTAACTTTTCTTCATATTTCAGCTTTTCTTCGTTATTGTCGGCAATAAATGAGAAATAATGCTACGAATCACAGCAACAAACAATCCCAGTGGTCACCCCGTGTGTACGTTGATTCGTATATATTATTATTATGATGACTCAACAACTGTTATGAATTTTGAAATATAGACCAACTTTCGAGATATGATACACACAATCAGTTATCTCGTTCATATCTGAAATGAACAACTCCCAATAATTTGCATATTAGGAAACCTAATCCATTTATGTTGGGATACTATTAATTCCTATTACTCTGAGTGAGTACTGACAAATGTCATTCAATGTGTCGTTCAGCTGCTATAAATATTGAACATTACAGTCATTACAGAGGTAAAGTGTCAATGTGTCTACGAAACAGGAGGCAGGCGATGCAGCTCCTATCGTCTAACAAGGTGTCACTGGAGATAAGTTTGTTTAATTTATAGCGCCTTAACGCCGTTTGACATAAACCGATATAAACGAAGTGGTGCAAGGTGCAATGTGAATACATCTGGCCAACGGACCGGCGTGGAAATAGCCACAACAGACGCCGTTATCCAACAGGTAACAAACTGAAATGATTAAATCACACATAGCTGATAATTGGTAGCTCCTGTGGGGATGAACTACGAATGCAATATACTGGCGTCTACGATCCACATATCCATGCATCTTCCGGTGTTGCCATCGATTTAGCTGCGCTAAATATTGTACATTACGGTCCTCGAGAAAGTGTCAATGTGTCAACGAAACTGGATGTGCATCGAATATCAGTAATTTATAGCGACCTTCACGCCGTTTGACGTCAAGCGATATACGAGAAGTATATAGCGCATGGTGCAAAGCCAATACATTTGGCCATGGGTTGACATGTGAAAAGCCACGATGGGTAACGGACTTAAGCAATCACATCTAGCTGACAATCGATAGATCCTGTAGGAATGAGCTGGAAATGCCATTTATATACTGAGAAACTATAAAGACAATTTAGTGGAACATACATAAATGAGAGACTGGCCCGACAATAGAATGACCAGATGTGACCAGACTTGCTATTCCCAGATGTTCTAGAAGAGTTGCATTCTCCATCGCCGCTCCTCTCATGTGGAATGAGCTCCCTGTGCACATCCGTGAGGATATAAACGTTTTCAAACGTTCCTTGAAAACATACTTGTACGGTAACGCTAGATAGTTCATTCTTGCTTCAGGTTAA
>JAUOBX010140919.1:0-11066 GCA_032360705.1 Eupentacta quinquesemita
AAATTGTGAAAAATCGATATTTGGGCCAGTTTAGCTTGACACGATAACTCGACCCCACCTGGCTGGATCAAGCTCATACTTGGTATGTGTGTTCCCCATGGAAAGTACATGATCCCTATTGTTGAGGCCATCTTAGGTCATTGGAGTCAAGCAATCACTAAGCCTTTTGGCTTTCTGGTCACGATTTCAGTCGTGTAAATTGAACTATGCAGTGAAGTGTACGAATAGGATCGTGAGATATATGCCATTCATTATTCAGATCATTGATACATTGCTATAAGATTTTCCAAATATCGAGAATATCATTGCAATGTTATCATTTCTGTAACATCATGGTATCCAATATAACTATATCAAATCGAATTCTCACAATATTTTTTTCCACATATTCATATCGATTTCAAGTTATAATAATATTAGATAACCCGGTCCAGAATGAATTGGAATTCGTATTACGGAACTGGTCCTAAACACGCGTGGAATTATTCTTAATAAATGCAACATTGAATGACGTGCGTCAGCCATTCAACCTAAAAATAAACCGAACTGAAAACTCAGACATATTTTGGCTTACAAGCAATGAGTGCCACACTGATCAATTAATGATCTTGGCAGAGGACTCAGCGTAGGCTAGTAGGCTACAACGGAATATTTATTATAGGCGGTGCAGTGATGGTAATTTTAATTTCTTCTTTGGTCGGACTGAATTAGGCTAATCGAGAATCTGGCTAACAACGATATATCAGGTGATATAACCTCTCTGAGCAAAACCTACTTTTACTAGGACACGGGAGCTTGCCTCGACATCAACATTGAGGGGGGCTTGAAATGTACTGGACGCCTCAATTTACAATATGATGTTTCACAGAAAGCAAGGAGATACTGCCAAAGAATCATCGACGAACAATGTTCACATGTTCAAACAGTGTATTGGGAGTAAATCACACGCTCACAAAATCAATAAATGGAATGCAAATGAGTAAGACCTCAGAATCGAACGAATATACCTTGCTAGCCAATGATAGGAGGAGACAATGATATGCTGACACGGGCCTAAATTGTGTTTGAAATATGTGTATTGATTTCGGATTGTGTAACTTGTGTAATTCATTATTTGAGAATTTATATAGCGAACTTGCACGCTACACTTGTATCAAGTGCGCATTACAAATATTACCTTGGTCATTAGTACAACGTGGGTATATGCTGCACTGAACTGCGCTTTAGCCTAAGTTGGAACTTACAGGTGCCCATTTCCACCTCGATAAAGTGAGGCAGTCGAGGATGAAACACCTTGCCCAAGGATGCACCGTGGCTGGGACTCAAACCCACGATCTTCGGATCACGAGTTCGGAGCCTTACCGCTAGGCTACCACGTCTTTCATAATTATTACGGAAGGGAAAATTGTGTGCACACTACGATTTTTTGGAAGCGTTAATAAAAACACGGGGGAATACAGTGTATGTGAGAGCCAGATAGGCATTACTAGAGCGATTAGCAAAATGCTATTACAAGCGTAACAAGTGCCTAAGTATATATCGTGGGCCTAGTGAACTTATTTGAATAGCTGTGAAGGAGAGTTCTTTCAGTTGATTTCCCAATCATATAAGTTCATGTTTTCTGAAGAAGACATATTATCGTGCTTCGTGCAATTTTAGGCGAGTTTTCCCATTATTCGATTCTCACCACATCCATGCTTTTACGCGGGTTCTCCATATTGTCTATTCGGTATGTAATTATTTTCCTAATTATATTCCCGTGACGCATTAGGCATCCGGGGATATTATTGTTTTGGGGTTGTAGCCTACGGAGCCGCCGCTGTCTCCGCCGTCTCCGGAAACAATATGCGATAACTTTGTTCCGAAACTCGGTACACCTGTCCGCCCAAGTAAAATATTGGATGGGTTTGAAAGTGGTCGTTGCAGCACGACTGCTGCCCTCTATTTTGCAAGTTTTTGGGGAAAATATCAACTTTGATGGTTGATACAGTTGGTGCGGAAAAACATGACGGTCGTTCTGAGGTCATCAGATGTCAAATTTGCATAGTTTATGCAATTTTCCTAACTTGGTCGGCTTGGAATGAAACTTGGTGGATGTGGACTACATTTGCTCCTGAACAACACGACGGTCGTTTTGTGGCCATCAGAGGTCAAATTTGCGTAATTTATGCGATTTTCACAACTTAGCCGGATTGGAACGAACTTGGTGGATGTGTACTAAATTTGCTCCTGAACAACATGAAGGTCATTTCAAGGTCACTGGCGGTCAAATTGAGTTTTTCAAATCATCAGAGGTCAAGATCGATGATTATTGCGGGGATATACACGTGGGCGGTTTACCCGCCGGCACATGTCTAGTTGTTAGTTGCATTCACATTTTATTATATTGTTTGTTAACCCTTTGTCTACCACTGTTAGAAATGTTCAAACATTTCAGTATCGATCATTATCCCTATACTGCCTGATATATTACACAGGCTACAGAGGCTCTCCTCTGTGTCACGCGCCGCTCGAAACTCAAGTAGTTGCCCCAGAATTGAGCCGGATGGGTACGGGGGCATCGAAGCATGACATCCGCTATTGGATGGTCTGCTATAGGAGCGCCCTCATTAGAGATACTGGCCATTGTACTGCGTAAGCCTTGCCTTGCTAATACCGCCTTTGAGGTGATGAGTTAAGCGCCCCGAGGTTTCGACATTAGACACTATACATGTGGCTCATTATCAATATTTTCATTATTATATAACATTATCGAGTCAGATGCTGCTCATATAACCCCCATCCGTCATTATATTTTTTTGATCGAAAGTAACCCACAGACATGTTCATTACGGGAAACATAGTCTAGTTCAAGGAAGTGCAGCAACATTTACACTCCCTGAAAACCTAATTTCAACAATTTCCGAAAACACCCAGTTACTGAAAATGATGAATTTCATTAGGATAATGTGTTTTCACATGGCAAAGATACATCGATAGATAGACGACATATAGTGCCCCGGAACCAAACCCATCTGACAGTGGTTAGGGCATAGGAGAATTCACACATTTCCATCAAATTCCTGTTTTCTTTATTGTCCTTATATTATATATTGTCATTCATTTGTTATTGTAGATATTGTGAAGATGTTACGGTTCACTTAACAACTACAGTGCCTAACGTTCGGCAGCATAATCATAGTGGATGGGCAAAATTCGCAATAACTGAGGGGTGTTCAACAAACTGCTCTGGAAAACAGCATATTATATACACCTCCCGATACTCTAACATAGAAGGTTCTAAAATATCCTACTGTACACAATTTTAACGGAACGTTTTGAGCTGCTTCATACCTTTCTATCATTGGAATGAAATCACATCATCAACATCTCATCAGGGTTGTTCCTCCTTCGTTCTACAAACTAACATCTTTGGAATCCAAGTAGTTTTTGTGTTGGTTTCGATTCCTCTGAATGAATTTTATTTCCCCGGGTACACAATCGCAGTTATCACAGCCAATCACATTCTAATGCAATCCGGATATTCATAATAACAAGCAGGACCTCTCAATCCCTAAATAAAGTGGATAAGTCGACTATTAGTGACGCACGACGGTAAAAAGTACGACCTTCAATGAGTATTGCTGGATTTATTTATTCATTTTATTTAAACGTTGAGAGGTGAACGAATATAACATTTGGAAGGAATAGACGATAATTCAAAGCCTATCATAGGCGAAGGAGACAATAGAGAAATGAAATCGAATATGTAAATCTATGAACTATGCATTCAGAAAATAAGATAATCCATTCATACATTCTTTTAGGTTGCCTAAAACTGGCCATTCCATTCCCCAGCAGTAATATAGGCACATTTTCCTTCATGGTGGTGTGTTCGTTCCCAGTGGTATTTATGTAACTATTTGAGACAGACCTGAGGGAATGATGGTTAATGTGAGCGTGACAGTGAAGTTGCTTGAAACTGAGGAAATGATGGTGAACGTCGTCAGTATACTCGTGCATACCAGTTAAATATTGCGGTCACAGGCTGTTCAATGCATCGTATACCGTACATGATCGTGCATTCCATAAAAACATGTGTACCCTATGATTTCTAATTGAACTTTCGGAATAGATCAGTCAAACGTTCATCGAAAGAGGCATTCAGTATTACTCGTGCCGCTGTTTTCTGTAGGCGGAATAGTCCCAAGAGCAAACTTTCAACAAGTCCCCCATATCATACTGCAGTAATCTAGAATCGGGAGGATGTAATCATTATAATGAAGAACACGCGTATTCAAATCCAGAAAGTGCCTTATACGCCTGAGGAGGGCCAATCTACTTGTTACAACTAAGTCAACCTGACTATTCCATTATATATAAGTTACTGTCAATCATCATCCCCAATAGTTTCCCAAATGTGACATTCCCAAGAAACTTGTCATCGACGGTTACAGCTGAATTATTTTCATCACTCAGAGTAGAAATTATTCGGATCGACTAACATAGATAACATAGATTTAGTCGTCTTTGTATAGATGACCATTCTGTTATTCTCACTCCAAGTACTTACACAGTCCATGTGTGGCAACTTCTCGTTCAAATCGGCAGCCGTCTTGGCAATTGTATGAAAAGTAGTACTATCAGCATACATATCTGCAGAACAATTTTGCATGCAAGTGTCTATGCCGTCTATATATATATAAGAAATGGAAGTGGTTCAAGAATGAATCCTTGGGGAATACGGTATGGGACTTCCTAGGGTTTCGTCCGGAACGTATGCTTTTGTTCACTTCAGCATTCCTAACAGTCCGACGGTAGTCTACCTGGTCTACCTGGCTTATTGTGAAAGTCAACTTTTGCGACGAAAGTATCATTCCGTCGGTGTCTCGATGCACATACTGTTCATCTATGGTTCGTTTGTAGGACCCATGGTTCACGTCTGATATATCGACAGCGATTTTTTTTGACACCTCAATGTGCATAATTCCGAAAAGTTCACCTCAGTTACAGGCTCTGATAGAGCTAGCCTCAAAGCCAATCTATTGCTAACTGTCTCACTCAGCTCAACGACACTGCTAACACAGTGAACCTCTTTCTCACTATCAAGCCCCATATTCACGGATCTGTCATTGTGCCTATCCCAAAAGACTTATCGAACCACCCTTTAGGCATAATGTCCTATGATCTCGACACACGAGTCAGTTGATTGGGGTTCTATAAGGGGATTGGTTACGCTTGAATACTAATGAGTTTATTGATGCAACTTTACCCTACTTTCACCCCACTGGCTGTGAAACCATACCAAGGTTCGCTCAGACTATTATGCATGAATCCATCTATCCCCATATTATTTTCGAAGGATGACAGAAATAGAACAGCTTTACATCTAATATATGGGTAACAAAATCACGACCTCCAACGCGTGATATTCTGTTTTAGGAACAGATGCTTTTGAAGTATTTTATCATCACACTATCTATTGTATTTCCCAGGAACATCATCTCAACATCTAACTCAATCATCGATGAGGTATCAGGCTATCATGTTTATTCCGGCAATGACGGATATAAATATTAGGTGCTATTAGGACACAATGAGCATACGTAAATCCATGACTGTATGATAAGTTGGCAGTTGGTATTCAATTAGGGCGGTAGCGTCAACTAGGCTCTGTTACGACTACACTGTGCCATATTTTTGGCAGAACGGTGTGTACTATGTCAGGATGACTGAGAAGACGGGGGTAAGTTTTCTGGTTTGTGACCCTCAACTACACTGTCAGCATTCAGAGCAGGAAACATATGAACGTTTTCTATCGATCTCCGTCTTTCTCCTAGCCGCACCAGGGATTTCTGTCTAGTTCCCGAGGATGGTAGTCCTTTGATTCGTGATCCCCAACAGCAAATGGCGCGCCTCCCGTCGGACGTTCCTCCCCACCGTGTTATATCGGTTAGGGCTAGCCACCGGAACAGTCACGTAGCTCATGATTGGCACGGTTTGAGGGTACACTATTTGCCCGGTCGTGGCCATGGGTGTCGACAATCCCCGCCAAAACTGTTGAAACAGTACGGGCAGGTAGCGGCCATTAGCATAATTTTCCGTTCAGCTAGGCGAATCCCCCCCCTCCCCCGTTTAATGTTGCTGTACATAACTGCACATGCACATAACTCTGGACGGCTACAGCAACTTTAAATAGGGAGGTGCATGTGACTGTACGTGACTGGTTGATGAGGAGAGGGGGACTCGGTGAGTTTGTTGATGATGATAGCGGAAAATCATTGTGAGGTAATTTGCCAATTATTTAAGATATATGACGTTTTATCAATATGGTTGAGGGTATATATTTCTCTCAACTAGGCTCTTGGTGGAGTCACGTTTGGATCAGTGCATGTCAGTCTGGAAATCGTACTCATGTTTCCTGGAGTAAAAGTTGGATGGCCAATATAAATGGCGGAAATATTGGTATATCCTATGGATAGAGGTTGGAGAATTAGGGCTGAAAATACAGCGACGCTATGACAGACCTAAATATATTATTTTAATAAATTTGTAGAAATAACCGAATCTGGTAATACTTAGTGCAGACAAACTGACCAAAGTCGATTGCAAATCAATGCAGCTAAGGGACCTCTCACTATATAGTATGGTTCCAGGCACCCAGCTGCAACATTTACACAATTTAGAACATTGTGTTACGATCAAACATCTCCTCTACCTCATTAAAACACGGAACTGGGAGAGAGAGGACGCGCATTCAGATAAATCAGTGGCTATTAGGTACTCTTATGTAGCTATTATTCACCGTAATATTCGTTCCACTGTGTATTCCGATGCTTGCAAAAGCAGTACATACACGAGTACACGGCAAGACCCACATTGTGGGCTCTTGTATGACAGCCCGATGCTATATGACCACACATTTAATATTTAAATGATAAGATGGGGGCGCCACTCTGTTACTAAGCATTAGCAATTGGCCTATAATACTTCAGACACGTTTTGAAGCTGACCTTCTCAGTCAGCCTCTTACCATCGCATTATATGCCAAGGATGACAGTTGACGTCTTGCCGGCATGTAGCATAAATACAGCCACTAATGTAAGTGCAGAATAGCATGCCAGTAATTTGTTCCGTTTAAACGTGTAGCCATGCAATACACAGGGAGAATTAGAAATGTCCCAATGGACAAATACCTAGAACAACTGTGCATTGATCTTTAACCCTATTGGATGGACGGTGTGCACATGAGTTTGCCATATTATCTAACGCCAATCCCAATTTCTTAACGTGTACGAAACTTCCGGCAGCGGATACATATTATTAAAATGCTCAGCAAGAGCTGATGAGGAGACACGAAGTACCCGTGCGCATCGACTAGGGACCAGTGTCCTATTCCACTTGTTGCGCTCAGTCTCAGAAGAGATTTTCCAGTAGACTTATTTAGGCTTCGATTATTATTCCCGAAATCTGAAGGGACTCCCATTAACCATGGTGTCGATGACAGCGTCTCAATTCACCAATTGATGGAGTTAAACCAGAATGTATTGTCATAGTTTTTGCAATCTCTGACCTAGTTATGGAATTCAACGGGTGTGATATCCTGTGAACGTATCTTCCCAAATAGGCGGACATTTAAACGGCGTTTGTCATGGACAATCCAAACAGTGGGTTTTGCATAATCCTCAATTTTTTTCGAACAGATGATTTTCTCGTAGAAATTGCTTTCCGCGTTTTGACAAATGTAATACAGTACTCGTCAATGTCTCATTGTCAACATGACCCGACACATTCTTCTTTTAGTGTTACGGAAAATGTGTATTGACTTGCACGTGTGACGAATGTGCTACGGAATTACATAGTAAGTTCCCTATTCAGCCCAGTTATACTAATGTAGGATTCGTAATTAATGATAAACCAATTGCACCACTATCTCATTAGTCTTGGAAAAGAACACTTTCCATTACCTTGTTGTGACACATTTCTCTGGATAGCTTACAGTGGTTATAATATCGTTCCGCCATGATGCTATCATGTCCATAACGTGTTTTACATTACATTGACAATGTCACTGGTCCGTGGGTTCAGGAATATGCACCTATTAATTAGGAAAAACTCACTGACAAGATGGCTAATGGGAATAACAACTTTGTTATGTCATTGGGTTCCTATATTATCATGTCTTAAATTGTGTTGACAATGGCCACTCATTTATAACATTGAAACAGTATAAGTTTTGGTAAATTGGGATAGTGTCGTCACGATGTGGTGATTGAGACAATAAAGTAGTTCCAAATAAAATGAAAGTCCCCAACGTGGTGAATGAAGAGACTGTTATCGGTAACATGATTCATATGGGATATTGGATGCCTATTTTTAACATACAAGTATTTAGTACTTAGTACTCACACTGCGATAACCAAACATGACACTATATCATTACTGGTTGAGAGAATGTCGTCGACATCGTGATCGATGGAATGAATTCCTGTGAGGTCTATAATTGTCAGTAACCATTCCTGATTTGGGTTCAATAGCCGTTATTAGACTAGTATTAATTTATTCGAAATGCTTTGTATCAATATTTCACGGATTATATTTATACGATGAATAAACCAATTCTTCTTACAGGTATTATCATTAGAGTACGATAATTATGCATGAATACACAACAGGAACCATTGAATTATTTATACAGTAAATAATGAGTTGAATGAGTTATTAAGTTGGACCTTCAGCGATTGCCCGATATTCCTCAAAATGAGATAACATGGATGACGACTAATTGCCAACCTCACAATTAAAACGATTTAATAACACTCGTAGTCAATACAACCAATTCCAAAACAGATGAAGCGATGACAAATATATGTTGGGGGACGATGAACAAAAACATAATTTTAATGTGTGTATGAGCGAATAACCAGGTACAACATGATTAATATATACTTCCTTTCAAAGTATAAGCTCTCCCACATTACAAGCAACACGTTCAGTACTGTTGAAACTTTGGAGTAATTCCTGATGGAATATCGATGTTTTGCACTTCGTGAGCAATTAATTGGTCGACGTCCAATACACGGTATCATGCTATCATGCAATCACACCACTCTTCAGGGATTTGGAACAATGACAAAGTTTCCAATCATTATGTGCCGCTATCGTCAAATAATAAGTTTGGAAATGACAAATAGTGAGTGTGGCAATAATGACAACTGAGAAACCGGCAGCAGACGCGGTGCTCCAGTTGGTCAGTTGTGGATGCCAGGAGACTCGACGTTCGAATCTGCAATGCAATTGCAAGGAAGCTGAACAAAATTATTTTAAGTTATTTATGATTTATAAAAAACAATGGATCACTTTTTCCAGCTGTGACTATGGGTGTCGTTCCTGGATGAGACAGGGCATAATTCAGGCAGGTGTTACCTGCAAAAGTGAATGAATTCGTATAAAAGAAAACTCTGACAAACTGGCGGGAATTCTCGCACATAGGTTGGTGCTATCAAGCCTGGCAAGTATCCATTCCCAACTATATCTAGAGGTTATGAGATGTTGATGTTTGGACCAGTTGGAAAGATTTATTCTGATTCCTATTTATTAATGTTCTACATCAATAATTAAAAATTGTAATTATATGAATTCGACCATCGCATATTCTGATATTTTCACATCCATAATCTCATTGGGGGGGAGCACAGCCTTAGCGACACCACTGGTCATACTGCCCGTAAAGTTCACGCCGTAGAAGCCACTTCCTCGTCCAGATCCTCTTCGCATGATTTATTAAGGGGTAAAAAATAGGACATTTTTGTTTTTGTTTTTCCTCCTTTTATTATTCATATTTTACTAGTAAACTCAATATTTATACTTTACCTGCCTGAAGACAACAAACAAGGGTTTCCCAGGTCACTGTTATTCCAGACCAAAGTAGCAAATTATATAAAAGTATCCCCCAAACTAAATTGACAGGGGCAAATTGTTTCCCAAAAGATCATTGAAACTACAGGCACCAATTGCAGTATTTGCAGCATAGCCATGTCCATTGGTCTGATGAAAGAGCTGTTCTTGTCTCTTGTTATGTCCAGTTTGAGCTGTACTCCTTCTCACTTAGCATGGATCCTCCAATCGTTCCGGTCCTTCATACAGCCAGCAATCTCAATCAGTTCCCTCAATCCAGTGTCTCTCTTCAGGGTGTCAACAAATGTGTCAGATTGTCTGCCCCTGTTCCTGAAGATGAGTTTGCTAGCAGGAAGTTCAGGGTGATGGTAGCAATGTCCTACAAGAGTCATCCCCTTGTATGTCACCTCATCACCTACTCTGGCAAATCCTCCGTAGAGAATGTTGTTGGGTATGTGCTCTCTCCAGCTGATATTCAGAGCTGCTGTACTCTCGCTGGTCCTCAAATAGGTTTGTTCCTTTGCATGGCCAGTCAGGCACCAGTTAGATTGTTTGTGGCATGCTGCGGTCAGCTCGATGGGCGAATGTTTCTCACATCAAGCAAATTGTTCTTATCTGTGGAAAAGGAAACAACAAAAAGTGAACAATTAGGCAAATTGGCTGCGAAGGCTGTACATATTACTCTAGCTGGATATGTAGAAAATTGACTGTACATGTATGAAGGAAAACTTGGATGATGACGTTAGATGTCGGTCGTTCTGCCATTGTCATTCTGAAGACTATTAGAGAAGCAGATGCAGCATAATCCACAAAAATTCAGCTCCTGGGGTCATACAAGTTGACTATGGATTACAGCAAAGTGCTCTACATATATCACCCTGGTCATGGAAAACAGTCACTCTTCCTGATAATAGTGATGTACAGACAAGTCACAGTTGTTCAGATGCATATTTTTTTTTTCCTCCTCTGGATACATACTAGGCCGAAGATCAAAACTTATTGTCAGCTGTGAATCCTTCCATCAACTACACAGAAGAAGGCAATTCCCATTTTTTTTTCTTGCTCAATGTGGAGGTGGGTATCATATAAAGCCAAACCAACTGTACTATCCCCATGGTAATTGTACAGTTTGAGAAATGGAATAACCCTCTTTTGTATCACATCTTAGGGGGGGGGGGGGGGAGAAACAT
>JAUOBX010141030.1:0-18685 GCA_032360705.1 Eupentacta quinquesemita
AAGAACAGGGGCCGGATGAAGCGCAGGTGCGACAGGCAGCTATAAACGAGGCAGTAGGTATACCAAGAAGCAGAGGGTCCGTGACAATCTAAACTGGTTGGATCGATAACATCAGGATTTAGACAAATGGGGGAATTATCGTAGCAGGAAAACAGGCACACATCAGATTGCCAGAGGGTTTCATGAGGACTATGGTAACAAGCAGCATCAGCAGCTCCAGCCATCGCACGAGCGTTCAATATCCTACTGCTCACTTCCTCAATTCCATTCAGCCGATGCACTAATCGTGACCATACACAGACGCGCTATGGATGGGTGATACGTGGAATAAAGGTTGGATTTCCGTCTTAATACGAACATGAACCCATCACAGTATGCTTATGAGTAGTGTCATTCGAGTGCCTACCAGGAACTTTCATCTATTGATCCACGCTGTATTGGAGGAATCATTTCCTGGTGCGTGCTTACAACTCATTGATCTTACTTCTCTCTTGTCTTCTCAAATCTCACTGGAAATAGTAAAGTGGAATATTTGAATACACTATTAACGACCCTTGTCGATTCCATCAATGATGCAATTGTGTAAGTCTTGATATAGTTTTGACGTGAATCCCTAAACATAATCACAGATAGGATTAATTGATATCAAATCTGATGCTCACCGTCCCATTCAACAGATCGTGGGACACGAGTATCGTGTGACTGCGCTATCAAATGTATCAGATGCCACTGGCTTCATTGATTCCTCGCAAGAAGAATACTTATAAATATGATGCTGAAGCCAAGTAGGGCAGAAGGGTAATTTCATTAACGTTGATGCTCGCGTATGCCAACTCGTGAGCGTACCATAGACCTAATTTTCACTCGGCCATACTCTTCGGGATTGCATGTGGCAATGTGGAGAACGAAAAATCAACGGCACGAAAGGAGGATTCATGTCACTCCAAGTTTTTGATATAGCGCATCATGTTTTGTTCGTGATATGTTCGCAGACTGAAGTGTTGCCTACATGTGTGTTTTCTGTAGTAGGATCCTTTCTTTTAGATATGTAAGGACCAATGAGAGCGCATTAACTACAGGGACAATGGAAAATGCGGAATACCAGTAGTTTACCCGATGTGACTAGTTTTTAATGGACTCTGAAAATAATAAAATAGGCCGATTTGATGATTTTTGTTGCGCATTCCGCCTATCCTTCTTTATGCAGTGGGATGCTTTCCTTTGACTCGGTGAGGACTAATGGGAGCACGTTATTCACAAATACGATGGAAACGTTTCACGTAGAGGTGTACTAGTAGTGTACCTGGTTTTCAGGTAAAAACTGAAATGTAGTACTGTATTGATTGTATTGTACTTTATATTGGTCCTTTATTCAGGATCCCCTCTAAATTGAGGATTTCTCGGCATATTATCCTCAATTCCTTGAAATGTTTGTCTCTGTTTACAATATATTCTGTTGTCTATACATGATATTGATCATTTGTTCCCACCAGTCCCCATATCACACTTTTTTTAAATATATCGCACGATGTTGTAGAGCATTCCCTGGCCAGATTATCGTTTCCTCAAATTGCCCTATTTGAATGTGATCAACTATTACCATGTGTTTTCCATTTTGACAGCGATGAGAGAGAGGTTCCTGAAGGCTAAACCTCTCTAGAGTGATCTTCTTTGGAGCAAATTGATTTTGAGAAGCCTACAAGCTGACATGATGTGTCGTCATTTCGGACAGACAATGAGTATATTCTAATAATTCCTTAGTCACGTTTTAATTAGATCAATCCTGGATTTGGACCAGGGAACAACACACATCGTGGCTTGTCCCAAATGTTTTCGGCCATTGTTTGAAATTTCTCCTGCGATTCGAAAAATACCACATCACGGAACAGCAGATCATTCCCTCAATGTCATGACCAATGAAAGTGAGGCGAATGGTTTTGAAGATTGTGATCAGTTTCAATTAGTATATCAGAAAAATCAATATGTAACGTTTATGATATCATGAGGGAAACAAAAATACCTGCTTATTTAGTGCAAAATACTTTTTATGAAAACATTGATGCAAGTCATCATTGTGACTGAAAGAGTTATCAGTTGTGGAGGAGTGGAGGATAGGTAATTACTGTTTGAAGGTAATAGGGGCATTCTTTCGGTTCTTCTTGTGACGTCATCTAACCTGAACTTTCAAAGGTGAGACGTATATCCTTTGCAACGTGTTCAAATATCCTGTCGTTGAAATTGGAGCATTACTCATATTAGTGACTGAAGTGCAGTTAGGAGAACAAGTTGGAGCATCTCACTGCTACATTATCACAACACGCAGCACATTTTAATGGTTACCGTTCGAACAGGATTGAACAACGCCGCTGACTTGTTCAAACCTACACGGTGCGTAACGTGCCATATCATCCACGGCACACGCCTGTTGTATATACTGCACATGACGACATCAAAGTCCAACTTAGTTGAGGCTACGGTGAAACGAAGTAGAGCAGACAGATAATTTAATTACCGTAATTCACGATGCTTGCGAAAGGAAACAAATATTTTCATCAATTTACGATTACTATTCAGTCATATATTTTGCTCAACGCAGTTTCATATGGAATGAGTGGAGATCTAGTTAGGATGTATAACTCATAACGGCTCTATGTCGTTGCGAGTCTCATTACCAATAACGCTGTCGATTTATCATATGGCATCTTTGTCCAAAAGTAAGAATCGTGACATTTCAATATGGGCTTGATCGAAATCATTACTTATCCTAACCAAGTCTCACGAAATTGTCATTAGATTGCTAAACTTCCACATATCCTCAAGAACAGCCAAGGCATGAGAAATAATTTACTGAGTTTTGTGTTCTTGTCATCTTAAGGTTAACAATTCCACTTCCTGTTCTTTGTGAATGTGAAATAATGCAGAGATTTGTTCTTCTTTAGGAACCACTGTTGTAGGTCATGGGTAGGTAGTCTTTGTTATCAGTAATTTTGTTGATAAAAAAATTAATATATTCTAGCGCGCAAAACTTGTTTCGCACTTATTTTTTTACATTGCTCAGTTTCCGCGAAACACACACACAAAATGCTTCCACGATTGATCAAATAATTTTCGAGGGCGCTGCCATTTTGTGTTCACGTGTGTTAAGCCTGTAAATTGTTCCCCAGAACAGTCAATAGTACAGAGTACATATCAGTACATTGTCTGTTTGCGACGGGCTCCATGTTGTCCGTTATCCATAGAATAATAAAGTCCAGAACAATACATGTTCTTTGCCTGACTAAAACTATACAAGACATAATTACGTCCTTCTAGGACTGCAGTAACAATAAGGGTTATTGAACCTTTAGTCACTGGTAAATTGTTATCAACAAGTTTCGGAAAAATGTATGAATCATGGGCTATGACATCTAATTCCGGAAGGTTGAGGGAACTGTACCTATTTTGTCCATTATATACAGTAATATATAAGGATATTGGGCTAATCCACTTGAACGCCTTAGATATTTAAATGTGACCATTATGAGAATAATCAGTCAGAAAGGCAGTCACTTTGTAGTGTCCACTATTATATTCCCAATATAGACTGAATCATTCACCTCGAGATAAATACACTTTACTCAACCCTGTTTCGAATGGTTGGTAAATAAATCACACTAATTACACTGATTCGAAACAGGATGCTCTTCGAATTCTATTCATAATGAACCCATCAATTACTGGTAGGATATACACATTGTGACGTTATTTTCAGAGACTGTGTGAACCGACGTAAACATTTGGCATTCATCGCTCTGTCAATTTGTACGATAAGAATCCACGAAGAAGAAAGCCTTTCAGGCAAATTTCTACAATACAATCGTCCACATTACCCTCCCAAATGTATTTAGCTGACATAAATACAACCCAACAATCGGATAGCTCGACCTTCGAGAGCACGGGATAGATCTATCCACTATTCGAATACATCTGGGAGGAAGGAAGATAAAAAGAACGGGAGATGGAGAGAGATGGACTACAAACTTAATTAGCCTCTTAATAATCTGTGTCTTCAACAGGAACCTTCACATTGTGCGTGTCGGAAGATCGAAGAATCGACTAGCTAACCAGATTCGTCGTATCGTCGTGGGTGCTTTGGATAATGTTATCAACAAATCGCGAGGCCATGCTGCATACTGACTGCTAATGCGTGTCTACTCATACAGATTGCCTGTTGGCCAACGCTGCTGTGCCCGTACTGATTTTATACTATTGTGTGTCTAGAAGAGGAGCCTCATTGCTTGCAGATTTCTAAAGGGCTCAGGTAAGAATTGATATAGTCTACATTAAAGTTCATATGATGACAATGTACACCCAAGTATTGACTGCAGCCTAATTTAACGATCAGGGAATATGTTATGATGTTATGCAGAGTGTATAGATGCATTCGACAGAATAACATACCGTCAACGCGGCATAGAACTCAAGGGTTGAACAGCCTTTTTATTTGTGCGCATGTGTGTATTATCACTGCATCATAAGTCAATGAGGTACATTATTTGACCGTGAGCGATTGTTGTATCGTAGTTGCTACACTATACCACATGGGAAGACCGCAATCCCAATGAACAGTGTGTATGTTTGTATCGCTACATAAGCTAACTTTGACACATACTGATTGTTGGGTTGTTTATGATCACAAGGTTTCACAGCATAATGGAATCAATTCTACATTTGATGCACAGTTTCGCTGTTTGTTCTCGAGATATTTGGAGATCGGGTGATTTGAGATTTTGTGAGAAGATACAGCAACAGGATTTGAAACCAGTATATACGCACTGGATTCTTCTCTCTTTTGATAGGCTCCATGTTTTGTAAATTGTGGTTACACTGGTTATGCTGGTCATTGTTATGATTGAGAGAATAATTTAGAGTATAAAACTATTTTAAATTGTGAGCCACAGCATTTGTTTGGTTTGGTTGATACTTGCTAATCGAGCAATTCCAGGCATGGAACCGATACTTGTGGCTTTTTGTGGCTTGTGGCCATCTATATAGGGTTTGAGAACCAACCAATAGTGGCGCTCCGCTTAACAGCCCCCAATAATGTTCCCGTTCCGAGTCGTACCTATTTGCCAGTCTCTAATGTTCCGTACGCTGTATTATGGGCACCCACATCATGCGTGCCCCAGGCCTCACACGCTGAATCTGGCCCTGCGTAGCTAGCAAAATACACGAGCAACGTTTCAGGAATTCACCAAAATAACTCAGCTGTGGAAATAGATGAATTCTCATTCAGTGGTGAGGAACATATATTTCCTGGTGGAAATGCAATGGGAAGCTACATATTCCGCATAGAAATGCACCTTTCATCCAGTTTATATTCTTGACAATGCTTGACAAGACAATCGCTGTCTCTATAGTAGTTGGTCAATATCTCCAGTATAAGTATATAATAGCAAACTTCATACTAACTTCCGAAAACAATATGGATAGTGAGATATAGCCAAGACCCAATAGCACGAATGTGCTATGCGAAGGTGTTCTATTATATTGTAACTCTACTGTAGCAGTCCCTATCGGGAGAAACTCCCCATATGCATTGTATATATTTGGAAGTAATGTAACATTACATGAGGGGCCAATTGGGGGTTTGGAACATGCATAGATGAGAAGACCGTATTCTATAACATCCTACATTTGAAGTTCCTAAATCGTCTCATCTTTCATGGGTTAGGTTTGATGACGTCACACCAAATGAATGTCCATATTAAGTTAACACGATAACTGCTGGTTTTACATCCCGCCATGAGTGGCACAGGTGAATCATTGCTGTTGACATCAATGAGTACTTGCATCTATATCTTCGGGAAAAACCATGTTCATATCAGGTCCACTGTTCTGGAGAAGTGACTTCGTACTGAACAGGTCTTCGTCTTCCCCGCGTGACGTCATGGATCATTGCGTGATATTAGATCTAACATCATTTATTTTCGACTGGAAGAGAGTTTGGGCGTTGGCTTTCCTCAATAAATTACTCAAACGGAATCAGGATCGTCACATGTTTAGCACTTCAATCAGCCCTTCATTAACTATACACTTCCTCCATATTCTCTTAAATGACGGTTTCATCTGGGTGCATGGCAGATTATACGGCTTGCGTAGATTGCTTCATTTATTACGAATGCTGTCTATACCAGATGCTGAATTGAAACTGAAGTCAATTCGTGTGAAATTAATTAAAACCTGAGATCTAGATTTGAAGGATAATGTAATCTGATGCGTTCCGATTGAACGCCTTGCTAGTCACGCCAACATCTCGCTCAATTTTAGATTACTTCACATGCTACTAGTTGCTACTTGCAGTGTGTCACGCGAATTTGGTGACGATATGGATTCAGTGAATTCACTCTACATCTCTGCACTAGATTTAGTCCATGTGTATCCAATAACACAGCCGGTATAATCACTCTCGCTAGTGAAGATTTAGGTGACACTAGGATCCATTTATCAAAATGAGAATTGCGACAATTTTGTTGAGTAGAATACATGACCGTTTTGTGTAATATATATACATATATATAAATACATATACTTAGGCCTATAGTAAAGCAGTTACTACATCTTCCTTCATAAAATCCCCTTATGTGTGTGAGAAAATATGTTGAATTCCAAGAGCGTTACCTTATTTGCCAAATGAATGGTACGCTTAATTTGTGGCAATTCGATTCGATTCTTTGTTTCCGGTGTCGCCAATCAGGACACATTTTCATAAATAATGTGCCGGTGGTCTATTTTACCTGCATGTGAAGGTAATATGGACTATAGAACACTTAGTTCATTTCGTTCAACAAAAACGTAATATTCACAAATAAATAGATGAATAATAACTGGAGTGAACCAAACACTGAACAATAACAAGCCCCATATATGACATCCAGCAATATTGACCTGATGAAACTACCTTGAATTGAAAATGCTCAAATGAAATGGCTAAAATACAAACTCTGTTAATATGCTAACTTTTGGTACTAGTTCCGTGAGATCATTTCCCACGCATCACGACGACTCTTGAACAGAAACCATTTTACCTGCACATGAAAATTATTTTAATGCAAGAGCTGCTGCCACAAATATTCGCCAGTGACGATCGTTTCTTGAATATCGCGGAATAGGTTAGTTACAACAATGCATAGGCGAGATTAGCGCCGAGGAATTGTTTCTCCGAAGACAAACAACGGATTTCCTTTTGCCCCCAATTTTGCGTAACCACTCAAAATTGACGTTCCGGAAATAGCCTACCTTTTCTCTAATTTCATGATTTGTATGGGAAAACGTCAAGTTTCAGCAACTCTTTCAATCAAGTATTTTCTCTCCGTTAAACGGGAAACAAGGCTATGTCGGTAGTACGCATCCACAATACATCCCCTGTACCTTGGGTAGCAGAACGATAACAAAACAAAGTGATTCATTTTACCTGCCTAGTCTATTCTCCCCGCACCTACCATTTAGACATCTCATATATAACGAATTTTTGCATAATACTGATTAAGAATATATTTTGCTTCTGACAAAGCCCTTGGAAGTAATTACAACCAAACGCCATATTTGACATATAACCTGTTTTATCGCATGTTTACACTCCCGTTGGACCGCTGCTAACCCAGTGCAATTATCGGGGCATGACAAAAGAGACATGGCCTAGTTTGTTCGATGTCGAGCAGCTATGATTAAATGACCTTCGCCTGCTTCTACCAAGTCTATCAGGACGAGCGTTACCTACACGTACACGCTACACGCCCCGTCTTTATGGAAGTGCCCAAAGCGCTAAACGAGTAGGATATTTCCTACACTGTTAGAACGTAGGGCAATAACTCAACAACAACAAAGTTGCCATAGTCGGACGTATCATTTAGAGTCTGGTTTTGTCATGAGTCATATAAATAGAGGGCAATACAGCAGATAGAAAAGCAGAATACAAAACGTGGAGACAGTTGTGTAGTGTGATATTGATAACAATCATTGAGACGAATATGTTAAAATGATCAAACATTTACCCTCACGAATTAGGCCACGTTGGTGCTACGGATAATCACGAATTCGCCATTCCCCTTATTCGTGTGGCATCATGAGCATATTCGTGGTGGTTCGTGGTCATTTGTAAATGTACGTCTTGACGCATCGTAAACTGGTTGAACTTGTTCACGAATGTTGACAAATTCGAAACTCGTGCTCTTTGCAGCAACGTCGTAGGCTTAATTCATGAATGTATGAAAGAGGCTCCACATACAGAGTTAAATTGTTTTCTCCAAATATTACCATGAATCCGTAATTATAATACTAATAGGAGTAGTCTCCCTGTGATGTTTGGAAAACGATATATTCTGCTAAATTGATTAGTTTACAATACAGCGAATTGTACATGTCAATAGTAATGGTTCCTCCTATTATGTATATGAACAGTAGCTGGCGTATTTTAATTAAATTCGCTTTTCATAACAGTTACAGTGATATTTTCCCCGATACTTTCATAATATAGTAACATGTTACATTTATTAACATTTGTTAACATTAATATTCAACATTTCCTACCATTTACTACTAAAATTGCAATTTGCATCTCATCTAATATCATCTACAATCTTCAACAAAAATGATGGGACACTACAGATCTGTGGCACAACCGCGGTGCGGAAATACCGGGACTGGCGAAGATTGTGGGGTTTTCTGATTGGGTGGATGGCTGATTAGGGTCTGATCAGGAGGCGAATGTCAATCAACATTCTTCACTTCGGGACTGATACGTACAATACTTGTAGGTTGGCCATATGGAGTACATGGTCCCTATTGTTTTGGGGTTCGGTTTGAGGTCAACAGAGTCTAACAACCTTGTTAACACTATAACTAGTGACAGAGATTTTTCACAAAGTATTTTTTTTAATTGGCTACTGCATTCGTGAAGCATCGATTGTGATATGTTATGATGTATGATATTGCGCTAACACTATGAGGAATATGTTTATTGATCAATGTTAGTGTAGCCAATCATACCAATTAAGATAAAGACAGTGGGCATCGGCCATCCGTATACTATTGCCTTCTTCTATTGATCTACGTTCATTCCTCTTCCTGCCCTCCCGTCGCCTCTCGCGACATCCGAGCAACAAGTTTTAACGGAATCAAATCCACTTAGCAAGATACCCAGGCACGCATTACCTGACGTAATCACAAGTACACTAGAGACAAGGAACAACATTGGACGAGCTTTTAGACCAATGCTTCCCAGGGTGCGTATCTGCTCTTAAAACCCGAGAAGGTCGGAGGCTCAATGTTTCACCTATATGGGGCAATGACCGTACAGCTAGCGTTTGTTCTACAAACCGTGAATGCGATTGGGTTATCACATGAAGGTAGCCGGTCACACTCGTGAAGTGATGAGTGATTACTTGGTAACTTGTCGTCAATAATATTCCAAATATCCACAAAACATATGATGGAAGTATTATGGAATAATAGCATAGTATGGGAAATGTTCCTTTCAACGCTCAATAGAGCAGCAATTTATAACGGGCCAATGCGCGCTGATTCGGAAGATATGCTGTGGTTTGTAACGCTAACCCTCATCCCCTGCCCTGACAAAGACTATTATAGAGGCTTTTCAATTACCCTTAGTTTACACCAAAAACAATAGGGTTCCTGTACTGCCCATAACAAAGCTGCATAGGACAGTAGCTGATCTGAAGGGAAAAAAACATCCCGATACAGTGCGCATTAGCTGATCATACGTTTTACTTCCTCTCAACTCCACTTTCAAGACAAGTATCGTTGTATAACGGGCTTTAGAGATCTGGAAATATCGACTCAGATTTCTTAAATTCGTCACTACACAAAAAGGGGAGAATTGAGCCACCAATTTATATATCTTCCTACCTGACATAGTTCTGCCACAATTGTAATAAAAAATAGGGAGGAAAATGAACAAATATGTATTTCAGTGATCATGTGATATAAAAAAAAGTCAACTGCTTGACATCCAAACCAAGAGTCCTCTGTTTTCATCAAATCTTGTTGAAACTACTACAAACAGTTGTAAATTTCACTGCAACGGTTTTTATCGGAGACATATTAGTGTCAATTAAAGCCCGGTGCAATCGGTATTTTATCATCAGTAAACGTGTCTCTGATATGAATCTCCGGCAATTTCAGGCAAACCCTGACTTGCCTATAGGCTTTGAAAGACGTGGAATAAACTGCATGCCCGTCTCACGCGATTCGCCGACAGTTATAACCTTATGCACCCCTCTGTTTGACGACATGCTGAAGTGTCCTCTATTTACGTTTGATGTCATACTGCAGCTCAAGTGTTGTTCCTTGCGGCGAAAAAGCGAATACGCGTCAAGGATAATTGGAATTGGAATATAATTGGGAAATTATAATTTTGTTGCAGGAAGGAAGGACGCTCATTTTAACAGGATGGTTAACGTGACACAGTCGCGCAATACAGAATTACACTACGGCATACACAGGGAAGCAACGAATATGACCTTTTTAAAATGTATTTTTCTTTCCGATCGTACAGCATCACAGTGGACAGTCAATACGAATGGAAGACACGATAAATACAACACGTGCCATACCATGCAGGGTTTCATACACCAGTACACGAATATTGTATCTGTTTCTGTAGATAACAGGGAGCCAGTGCAAATCCTTACGATGGGTTGACCCACTCTTGTTGCACACCAATCTGGCAGCATATTTCTGAACTCGTTGCAGTTTATGTGTCATACACTTTGGAACGCTGGTGAGGAGAATATTACAGTAATCAATACAGCTGTGAACAAGAGCATTAACAAGAGTTATGATAGCCTCATATAAATTGAGGCTGACATTTCGAATGATCTACAACATTCCTGACTCATGCGACCCACTATTGGGTATGATCCCCTCTGCCTGAAACGGGGCTGAACCGTGGTTCAAGTTGTATATATAGTTTTGGCTTACGTGTTATTCTCTATGACGACAGAGCGATACAGCATAACATGATATAGAGATTAGACTACTATTAAGGAGTGATAGTGTCAGTAAACTGAGGATAATGGTTCATTCAGACAGATTGGCCGCGAAGTACAATTCTTCCTGGGCGGGCAATCACTGCAATTGGAGCGCGGAATATTCTTCGCCTTCGTCTCCGATACGGTGACACATGCACAAAACGGGACAACTAACCACACATAGGCCTACGTCAAGACAGAAAATTACGACCTAATCGATTTTATGATATAATTAACTGGGAACGCACAACCACCGCAAGTACTGATAAGGTCAGAAGGTAGACTATTCCAGTCTCGAATAGTATTGGGAAGGAAACTGAATTCGTAGCAATTGGTACTGGCATACAATCGTCAGAAATGCATGCTGTGCATGTTCCGACTCTTACGTAGCAGCGACACAACGAGCCGCACGCCTCTGAACGTTTCTAGGTCGTGCTGTGGAAAAATTCGTTGGGGATCCCACACAGTACTAGCATATTTCAACACTGGCAGAAGAAGGCCTTTATAAGCGGCCAATTTCACATCTTTTGAACAGGTAGATACATCCCTACGAAGAACACCCAAAATACTCCAACCTATTTTTAATGTGCTTTCTCCAGTTGAGATCAATACTGATATGGAGCCCCTAATACTTGATAAAATCGGCCTTAACCATGTGAACTCCATCTATCATGTAATTGAAAAGCATGGACTTCCTCTTTCTAGTAATAGTCATGATGTTACATTTCACAGGTTGGAATCTCATGTTTGGAAAGCCCATTGCCCTATCATGTCAATATCATTCTGAAGTCGATGGCAGTCACTTCCACTATCCACTACCCTAAAACAAACACAGTCGTCTGCGAACAAAAGCACATCAGAGGACACAGCATTACCAATATCATTGATATAAGCCAGAAATAAGTTGGGCCTCCAACTGACCCCTGAGGAACACAAGAAGTAACTTTGGAGGGAGTCGACATAGCCTCATTCATAGCAACTGACTGCTCCCTGTCTTCAAGAAATGCATCGACCCAGCAAAGAGTCTGGTATGAAACACCCAAAGTGTACACTTTAGACGTCAATAACTCATGGGGGACCGTATCGAAAGTCTTCTCGGAACGAGAATGGAAACATCGACTTGCTTTCTCTGAAAAAACCCATTCGTTTATGACAGATACAAGCTGGGTCCCACAGCTATGATATCTCCCGAATGCATGCTGTTCGTCAGTTAAGATGTTATTGTTTTGAAAGTGGTTCATCATATTAGAACTGATGATATGCTCCAAGAGCTTGAAAATGATACAGGTGAGAGACACAAGATGATTATTGCTTGGCAAAGACGGGTCGTTATTCACATGTCGTTATCCGCCATTTTCCAGTCCCTAGGCAATATTAGTCCCCATGTATCTGTTATTCTGCCATAACAACGTGATAACACGTTCCAGGCACGCGGCTACATTCTCAATAGAAGCGCACTTGATCACGGCAGGAAATTATGTCGTCTGCAGACAGATATGACGTCAAAATTCGTGATGTTGTCGAAATTCCGTTCGTTCCAGACACCCAGCGTGGAGATGATTGGCAATTGACGAGTTGCAATAAATGTCAGAGGTAAATGCTGTGTAGCGATTTACCCATCCTCTGCTCTGCGTCGCTGTAAAGTGTGCAATACTGTACATTGTGGAGTAGATTCATGCCCATCAAAAGCCAACGTATAAGCTAGACGTTCCCACTAATTCGGCATTTATATATTGTTTGAATATTAGGATATTGGTAATTAGGCACTACTTTTGAATATGGATGTAAAGTACATGTAGATATCGGTATAGCCTACACAGCCTAAATAACCATTGGTATCACAAGGCCAGTAGTTAGCTAATGCTAGTTGAAAAACAAATATAGCAGGGCCGTATACTTCGAATGCTGATACATCTTGTCCATAATCACTGCTAGATGTGTATCCTTTTCGATAGCCACTTCGTCCTGTACTGAGTAATATCATATGTGAGTGCTACGTTGAACGGAAAAACGTTCCGACGATTGGGATCTCAATTGTCAAATTTAGCACACACGGACAACAACAAAAGTTGAATACGGATTTTTTTTATTCCACTCCAAATTTCTGTTCCGCTCCCATATTCCCTGGATTGGTTGGTTCAATAGGCGCCGCCATTTTGTAGCCATGTATATCACCGCTAAACAGAAGCTTTGAAACGCGTCTCGAGAAAAGAAACAATCAACGCACATAACAGTCGTTTCCTGATCCAATGCACCCCCCTCTTCACCAACGCACACAGACGCCCCACAACACGAAACAGTATGTTTTCTTCCGTGTTTCGCGTTTGTTTGCTGTCCGAGTGTGTTGGGCTTTAGTGAACCGTATAACTGAAATATATATAAGCTAGGATGCACTGCTTGCCGTGATGGTTGCATAAACCCTATTGATAATAATCCGTTCTGTTTTCGCTGCTACAATTATGGGCCTCGTGAACTCCACAAACAATTACACACGACGCTATTTAATTTTATGCGGATGGGGGATGGGGCGCATGTAATTTGTTTGCGTTGACGTATGGTTACCTCGATGCACACATCTCGCGAATAACACAAGGATTCATATACAACACGAATATTGAAACAGGACGACCTGTCTTGACGAATCTTTTTGTTGTTGACTGGGTAGAATATGTGGACATTTATCCTGTTTCTACAGCCGATTGGTTGATCGCACGATAAATCGGTGCATTTGTGTACTTATTCGAACAATTTCGGCTAACGATAAAACGTAATTTACTCTAACCTGTGTATAGCATTTCCGATATTGTTATTATTATTATCTTTTGTATATGAATCAAATACTAATGCTGCCCTTACTGTTGTTGAAACATCTCCTATTATTTATTAACCTGATAACAAAGAACTACAAACATGCGACTCAAACTTCATTTCCTTGTATCAGCTAATCAGCATCTCCGAACTATTGGATAAGTCAGTTCACGGTTATCAATGTGCATGCTCACAGCAGCTAAACCTATTTGATTGTTCGGGATTAGACGAAATTTCACACATTGGCTTATCGTTATGGGGTATTTTCATACTGCCTAGTTGGAAATGATGTAATTTTGATTGATGTTATTGCTCCCAAGTGTGTGGGAAATGTTAGTGAAGTTTGTGGTGAACAGATTCATAGGTTTCTCCTGGGGAGTTTTGAAAGATTGACCAACCACCGAACGAGCGATATCTCCATTACTTTGTACTCTGTTTGAGCAATCCGGTCTCCGCGCGCCTCCGAGTGACACAGATCATTAGCATATACGGCGTGGAATGCAACTGTGAACAGGCTTGAGCGAGATTGTGAGGACGATCGATTTCAAAACATGTCCTTTATTTCTAAGATCGTAGTTTGTAATTTCAGTCTGGCGCCACCTTCCTATGTATCAGCTGGATGGATGGTAAAATACGCTGCATTGTAGTTTCAATGCCATTCATCCACACGTCTGACAGTCGCTCCTTCAGAGGGCGCTGTGCACTTTTACCTTGACAAATATTTTGAAGAAGAGTAAACCGCTTCACAATCTGAATAATTGTACCTGATGTTTTGCTCCCGTTTAACATGTTATGTATGAATCAGAATATATATGATAAATGTGGTCTATGAATCCAGTACCATACAATTTATCAGCGGGGCTCCCTCCATATCACCTACAATGGAAACTAGACATGTGCAGGCGTTAAACCGCCCACGTGTGTATCCTCGGAATAGTTTTGATATTGACCATCACTGATCAGAAAAATTGCACTAACCATGTCTGGTTGACTCCAAATGACCTTGGAATGACCCTCTGGTTGTTCAGCACCCAGTAAGGTCCATACCCACCATTTTTTTTTTGATTCGACAAAGTTAGGAAAATCACATATTATTCACACAAATTTGACCTCCGATGACCTTGAAGTAAGCGTTTTGTTCTTCAGCACCACCTATAGTACGCATCCACCAAGTTTCGTTCAAATCCGACAAAGTTCGGAAAATTGCATAAATTACGCAAATTTGACCTTTGGTGACCTTGAAATTGTCGTCATGGTTTTTGGGACCAACCATAGTCCACACCCACCAAGTTTCGAGTTATTCGGAAGAACTTGACATATATTCGCAAAAAAACACGCATAATAGAGGGCAGCAGTCATGTAGTGAAGCCGACTTCCAAATCCATCTGAGATTTAACTGAAGCGAACACGTGTACCCAATTTCAAATGAATTGAACAGAGCGTTAGAGAGTTATGGCGCTAACAACTAAGGTTTCTGGCTGCACAAAACCTGCAAAATAGAGGGAAGCAGTCATGTAGCAATGCCCACTTTCGAACCCATCCAAGATTTTGCTAGGGCGGACATGCATACCAAATTTCGAATGAATTGGACAAAGCGAGTTATTGCGCTAACGCCTAAAGTTTCCGGGGGCGGCGGCGGCTACACCACCAAAACCATAATATCCCCAGACGCTGAAACGTGCCCAGGGGATATAATTGTCAGTTAGGAATTTAGGTTCAAAATAGGTCTGGTTTGGGAACAAGTCTTTCCTATTGCCATCTGAGTGTGTGAAATCTGTGTGAGGACATTTCTAAGTACTGATAACAGCTTAGAAAAACCAAGTCAGAAAAGCCTATATATATACCTCCATTGTGCTTAGTTCTTATTGGTAGGATCTTGGTCTGTTTTGGGTCAGTTCTGTTGGTCAGGATTAGACCTATTTCTTTCGGTCTGTTTGGGGGCAGCTTCAGGTATGTCTGGGATATGGAGTTGGTCAGTCCTAAGCATGAACATACAGAACTGACTACTGACTGACCCGTTTTATACTAATACAGGCCTCTGGCATACCTAATTCAGATCTAAATTTCCAGAAGGGGAACCTGGGGTCATTTTTGGGCCCAAAATTGGAAATTAATTGTGACAAATCGATATTTTGGCCAATTTTAGCTTGTTAACACGATAACTCAACCCCACCTGGATGGATCAAGCTCCCACTTGGTATGTGTGTTCCCCAGGAGGATTACATGATCTCCGTCCATTGTTGAGGCCATCGGAGGACATTGCAGTCAAGGAATCACTAAGCCTTTTGGCTTTCTGGTTCAATTAATCTATTTGAAGAACGGTTGATAATCGATTCATCTAATTTGCTTGTAGTTGCCATGTGGGCCAATTGTACATATCACAGGGACAGCCCAGCTGGCCAATCAAACTGATTTCATATGCAAATACATGTTTCACTGCCATGATAAGGCCGACTACCTCAATTTCCCATGTGTTACATTCACTACGTGTGATCTGGGAGCTGCACTCTGAATGGGAAGAAGGAATAAGAGACTTGATTATTCAAGGTTTTAGAATAATCAGAACTTAGATATATATTCCTAATTGGTCAGTCTAATGTGTAATGATCAATCGAATAATCTCTAATCGGGCAAAGCTCTGCAGAGAATGTTGCCTACTTTTCTTCTTCTTTCTTTTCCCGTAGTCAATTCCTGTTAGTTTTGTTCCCAGGATATAATGGCGGGGTCAACCCAAATGGACCAGGACTGTGCCAGTCGGCTGGAGCTACCCCCTGTCAACCAGAGGAGAACCGTGATGATTCTCCAGGAGTGGAATGAACTAGAGCTCACTGCAAACCAGGCAAGTTGAATTGCTCAGTAGGACTCCCAGAAACTCAAAAAGCATATCACATTCTTTGTCCAGCAAAATTAGGATGTTTGGGTGTCCAACTGGGTAATTTAACATTTTTGTAGTTGCCAGATATCATCATTATTAGCATATTGGGGCTATGCATTGGTCGAGTTGAAATATTATGTGGGATCCCATTGTTTTTTCACCCCTGGTAGCCCTAAAAGCCCCTAGGTCCAACAAAATCTATGTGAACCAGCGGCAACGTTTTAACAGGAAGGGCACCCGGTGAACAAGCACTTTCCTCATGCACATAACCCAATTTTCACCCGATGAAGCCACAGGTCCATCCTATGACTGTACATCCCAGGAGCCACTTATGTGCAAAAGTCGCCCCTTGGACGGCTTCCCTTATTTTAACCCTCGCTGACGTCGAGGGAATTGATTAAACTACTTTCAAACATCCATCTCAGGCAATTACCCCTCTCAGTTAGAATCAGTCATGAATACTCTACCCATCTTTCATAACTGGTGTGGAGTCCTTCAGTCCTGATAGCAGTGTCATGACAACTTGCTGTGCAAACTGCCAGACAATAATGTCTGTCAGTGTAATGAAAGGCAGGTCATAAAAGTTCAATCCCTGAGGTGTATCATGACTTGCATGGCTCTCTGTTTAGGCGTGCATGTCTGAATATAAACACTAATCTCCGAGCTATTTCTTTGATTGAAAAATATCTGAATCCTTGAGAGTCAGCAAAGTAATTTTGTATACTGTATATTCAATTTTCTACCTCCAATCTTTTTTCCTTCTTCAGGACGAGACGTTACTGACTATATGTGCGATATATACAGCTGTGATCGAATACAGGTAAGTTTGGCATCGGGCTACAAATCTAGTCATGCTGTGTAATGCTCTGCATGTGTGTCCGAGAAACATGGGGGTGTGTTGCGATCTCGCCCTAGAAAGATGTGGTTTTTGAAGTCCCATCAATGAAAAACTTGCTCCTGAAAAATATCATATCCCTGTACATGTCCCTTGTGATGTCTCCTGGACCCCGGCCTCCCAAGTTTGAAAATAGAAGGCGGGTAGATAAAATCTCCTAAGAACTGCTTCAATGGTAAATTGTTTCCTAATTTCCTCGCTGATGTACATGCATCAGGAAGCTTTAAACTCTTGGAGACAAGCTTTTTCTGACAATCAAGGTGAGTAGTAAATGACTAGGTGAGCCTAAACTTGGCAGCCTGGAATCGTGAGAGCTATGAATCCTCAAAGCTATGATACTGACATTTTCTGCAGAGGATAAATTTAGATATCTTGTGATTGGTAGATGCATTGGTGAGGAAGTTCAGGGTATATTAAATTGACAACTATGCAGTGTAATTAAACTACCATATAATAATCTGCAATAAAAGCCCCCCTGTAATGAACGCTCCCTTTTTGACCAAAATATTGCCAAAAGATAGTTTAACCTAACAAATTTAACCCAAATTAGCCTAAATTTAGCCTAAATCAGTCATAAATAGGTCAAAATTAGCCTACAAATATACCCCTCGATAGAGGCCCTCTCTTATCAAAATGCAACGCCCCTGGGCGTTTGTTGGAGATTATACGGTACGTGAATATGTAGTGTATGTTCTACTTCCAACCTCCCAGAAAAATTTATAGTAGAGTTGATGTATCTGAAGGTCATTTAATGTTACTAATTTGGTCATTTTTCAGGCACATTTGAGACTGAGCAGTCATGCTCAATGCATCATGAAATCCTATCACCTGTCACTACATGTGATAGCTTCATGTCTGCTGTTTTCACGGAAACTGGAAAAGGAAACCACTGATCATGCAATCAGGCAAGACACTTAAGACCCGGTCACACTGTAACAATTTTTTTATCGGATTGCTACACGATATCTTGATTTTAGGCCGACTACCACGGAATACCGTAATGAGGTTCATACAGGCTGATATAACACCCAGATACCTTTCCTTAGCCTGGAGGCCCTTAGCCAACTCCATTCTAAT
>JAUOBX010141031.1:0-12430 GCA_032360705.1 Eupentacta quinquesemita
GCCCCCTGGCAATCGAATTCCCCCCCAATTGATATACGCCAAAAAGGAGGTCAAATTGGTGCATAGTTGGGACTTTATGAAGATATAATACACGGGTAGGCCTACAGATTGCCCGCTATTGATGTCGGTTGTAATTCAGAGCCATGTTCAGACCCCACAGCAGCATGCATACGACACGTAATGATAAGACATGGCCTATCAGTTAAAAGGGTATATTCAACCACCTATACTGATATAACGAAATGAGCGCGCGCGGCTAATCTCCACAACCTGCATGGGCTATAAGTTCACCCTGTACATTGGTATAGTGTACAATAAATTCCTGTGTAAAAAAATTCCTGCTGCTAAAAATGTGAATTATTCTAACACAAGGACTAATGCTACCACAACATTGACAGTTCGATGAGTCGTCTATCCTACCCTCCCTCTCAAATGTCATTGATTATTCTCGCATGGCACAAGTAGTTCTAGCCTAGCCTACTTAGTGGACCGAAGGGCGGGATGCGATTTTGCACAAAATCACGGAAGGTAACCCTGACATAAGATCGGACACTAGTAGTCGGGATTTTGTATTCACGTTTCGAAGACCGGAAAAGCATGGACAACTCCCTGCACCTCTCAATTCCATAACTAACATAACATGAAGCAACATTTGCCCATATTTCTGCCGCAAACACATTTGTAAGTGTTCGGGCAATTAATTGCTCAGGTGAGCACGACTCAAGAACATAGGCCATAATGATATAATCCGTCAATTTCTGCAAAATTTTGTGCAAGTGCAAGTTCTCATTTCCCACTCATGGATCATACCTTGGTATTTCGGTGTTCACTATATTCTCCGCTCCGAATATTGGTGTGGCTCACCTATCAGGACACTGTTCTCGGCCAATTGCGCATCATTGCGATAGTCTTCATGACCTCGATCATCATGTAAAAGTTATGCGCAGGACCAAACTTAATCTAAGATCCGAATAGCAATAATACTGATATAACTGAGTTATTACCACAATCATGTCATTAGCCAGTATAAACCTATAATAATAACAATAAATAACATTTATATAGCGCCTAACATCAAAAGAGTCACTAAGCGCTTTACAAGTGAAGCAAGCCATATAATAAAATACAATAGCAAGACGGAAAAAGGAAAACCGTAAGATGAGAATGCACGCCGGCCGTAGAATTTTGTAGGCGTATATCTTGGCTGCAGAGTTGAGCAGAGTTGAGCAGAGTTGACTTTGTGGTATATGGCGAGATGAAAGCTCGGATAAATATGATGGTGACTGGCAATTTAGCGCTCTAAAAGTTGAAAGAGTCACATTATAAACGAGTCAGCCCTCCTCGATTGACAGCCAGTGTAGGTTGATGAGTAGCGTTTCATTCTTGTACCAGTTTTGCTGCAGCGTTCTAAATTAACTGGAGCCTGATGAGGTCCCGAGCTAGAAGTCCGTAGAGTAAGTTGTTACAGAAGTCAAGACGAGAGGTAACAAATGCATGGACCAATCGCTCTGCTAAGGGGCTTGTCCAGAAAGTGTCGTATTTTTTCCGATCTTGTATAGGGCATGGAAAGCGGCTTGAGTAACGTTGCATATATGGTCTTGCATCTGAAGGGAGCTGTCGAAGATGACGCCAAGATCTCCCACTCTCTTGGAAGCAGTCACATTAATATCACAGACTGTTAGGCTCTAATAGACTGGTGGATATCTCATCAATTTCGAAGACAAATAAATGACTTCAATTTGGCTTCTCTAGACATGTTTCCCGATTTTAGAGTAGTCAAGCCCAAACATCGAAGCATATCAGTTGGAAAATCGAGGATAAAGTTGGGACAACAGCAACAATTGTGCGCACTTCGTGCACAGGTGTGAGTTGGTTACATTATTTAGCAAGCACTACACTTGGTTTGACCCACTGATCATTCCTGAAAGAACTCGATGAGTGGGCCTACTGACAATGAAGATATCCGAAGGATTTTCTGACAACTCTTGAGACCAGTCTCGAGGCCCGCAAATACCATCAGAGAGTACGCTCCGCGAAAAGCAATGGTGGCACTACGCTCAGATGGTCATCAGAGCATTCAGAGACCAAAAACGAACACCCCCTCTCAACAAAGCCTGCGTACGGGCCTGGAAGGATATACATCAAATATCGCAATGTACTCGTGTCGGAAATATTAGTATCCCTATTAGGATAATTTCGAGAGATAAAAGATGCAGTGTGTAATTTGACCTGAAGAACGAAAGGACCTTGAAAAGGGAGTATATCCTCTTTTCCTAACCCGAAAACCCTAGAGATAAGTTTATTTATATGTAGCCACTCGTTTCCAGTGTCAATAATAGCATTTCGACACACTACATAGGATCGTTATCTCATTTAAAAACTACTGGCCTGCATGACACCATGTGTTATTATAGTCACATTCCGTATGTCATGTGTTGGTGGTTGCATCAACTTCCAATCAGGATGCTGATGCTATGTTCCTGAATACGGCGGCTATTTTAAACAATTCTGCAGTTACGTTAAAAAGTGTAATAAATAGTACTTTTTGTCTAACCAATGCTACTGGTGAAATGTATCTGCATATGGTAAGTCCTCCTGTCGTCAACGAAACGTACTTCTGATGGCGAGAGAGGATGTATCATATGTCGCCCGTTGGTAACTTGCTAGAGAAATCGATCTACCTAGTAGGACAGCTGCTGGACGCCACTGCACTTTGATCAACTAGTAGGGCGTAATTTGACCTGGGAGGTCTGTCATTGAAAACGGAATGAAAGGATAACTTCGTTCTACTACAGAGATTCCGCGTTATAGCATCATCACCACACTGAACTGTAAGGTATCGGAGATACATACTGTGTGTAATATGTTGGCTGTAATATTCACCCGCGAGTATGGTATGTTCCGAAAACGGTAACATGTTATTACACGTCTCCAGTCAGGAACACCTGCTCAATTTCTTAGTAGAATGCGCAGTTGCTCCGTACATAATGCGCAAGTGAGCTGAATCTCTGAGCAAAAAAACAGATTGAGCAGTTTCTTCCAACAAAATCGGCTGTGAATACGGATGTCCCGACCAATCTTATGGCATAATCACAATCATTGCAATATTCGAGTTTATTCATCAGCGCTAATTATGCATTTGAGCGTAGACAGAAATTTCCAAACGAATAATGGTAATGTTATATAATTATACAGTCAAATGTATAGTGTAGAACCTCGCATCTTTGAGACAAAAGTTAACAATTTGTGAATATCTATTTTTCGAAAAAGTTTGATATCACTCGTGGCCATCGTATTCACTAGTTTTTTTTATTCCACAGGAGCATTGTTCCCCCCTCCAATTTCCCAAATGGAACATTCGTTTCAGGTGATCATTCATAAGTGAATTGAACAAAATATAAGAGCATATTGTAAACTGAAGATATTCGTTGAAAATCAGTCAATATCCGACGGATTGACACACACAGACAAATATATGGCTTACCCGATTATTGTATCCCAGACGCCGATGTGTACCCAGGTAACTGAACTGGCGGTTCTCATATAGGAAAATCGTTTCGTTCAAATCCGAGTTAGAAACAGCATAGATTATGCGAATTCAACCCCTGACGACCTCCAAATGAGCACAATTTTGTTGGGCAACATTAGGTATACATCCATCAAGTTTCGTTCGAATCCTACAACGTTAGAAAAATCGCATGACGCCTATTTACCTTGGAATGGCCATCATGTTCATATGGGGACCATTGAAATATAACGTTTTCAATAATTGTTTGCTTCAAAAATCAATGTTCAGAGTTTTGTTCAAAACGCGTAATAACAATAACTGCTGATGCATATCATGATATATTTAGAGTAGTATCTGAGGTTGGTTCATGCAAATGCCATGGTCTGCCATCGTGGACATCATCGCCAATCGCTCTTTACTTTATGATACACTTATATTACCCTGTGTATGCGCAGATGTGGTAAATGCACGGGGCAACCTTCGGCAGAAAATCAATACACCAAAGCAGATACATTGCGAGGACTCCTCTACAACGAGGCAAGTAAATTGTAAGGAAATGAACAGCTGTAAGCCAACGGGAAGGAATATACGTGTGTAACGGGGATACTGTTGAAATTATGTTACAACATTTCTAGGCGCATTCCCTCATACCGTACAATGATATGATAAAATTAGAAATATACATATATATTATGCATTTGCTAATATGCTGCAGTCCATACTGCTGTTGTCAACACAGACATATTCGTGCCATCGAATGCAACATATAGGTGTTCGTGTTTATATTTATATGTTTTCGTTGTGTGGCGCGTCGCGTATCGTTGTTGAATATGAGTGCATCCCTCGAACAATCAGCATACACGACACACTGACTGCCAATTCGAAATTGAACACAAATTAGGTCTATTATACAATGCACTTGGAATTGAAAAAATGTTCGGGAATAACAAAATACTTTCGAAGACCCCGCCTTATATAGACGTTCTTCCACAATCCAATTGACCAGTTAACGTTTAAAACTGCTTACCCGCCGAATAACAATTCCACTTTTTCCTCATTAGGAGCTAAGTACCAATTGGCGAGCACAATATCTTCCCCGTGTTTCGGCATTTAAGTAGCAATTTCACGTCTCAATATTGAACAACGCATTTGAGGTTGTTGTAAAAAACACGAGTTTAGATACCGGTCATAATTTGGTTCAGTATTTATCGAAATTATCAATAATGTATTCTAATATTACCAGTATCGCATGTACTGGGTACGGTATGATAATTGTGAATGTCGTTGCCCTTTATTCAAATATAACGCAAATTCATATCGCAAACCATCCCGATACACGTCATTGTAGATCCCATTTTGAACTAACATTTGATTAGTGAAACAGTTTAATTGAAGGATTTTCATTTTGATCACAAAATACAAGGTGAGAGGGTACCACCTAAAAGAGTATTTCTTCAGCAGGGAAATACCTGGCACGTGTATGCGTCTGGCACTCAACAGCTATCGAAAATCGTATATATTTTACCCTGCTAATTCTAAGAAGTTTTGATGAAATAAATATATGCATCAACACGGAGCTTGGTAAATGAGTCTGAAACTCGCCGTCGCTGTTGCCGCATCTACTTAGCCTCTGGAGATGCGTTAATGGCATGGTAATTTCCGTGAATTCCCGTCGCCGTTCGTCGGTGCAAACGTGCTCAAGGTGAAGATGTGGTGACTATCCGAGAGAGTTAGCCCAACCATAGAACAAGTTCTACCATGGATTATGTTCTCTTGCCTTAATGAAGACGCTCTGGGGGACGTGCGAATTATTATAGCTCCTTAGACCTTTGTTTTGAATAGGAAAAGGACGGAAGTACGAAGGTACGAAAGTACGAACAATGAGCTGAGCGAGTTGTGAACAATACCACGCTAGTCATAGTGCAGTTTTCCTCTGTCCAGGGTTCTGTGAAATTCATTCCTGATTAGACAGGATAATCGCTTCTTGAAAGTCATTTTGAGGTACTCACTCGATGTGAGTCTCAACGTCGGGATCGCTGCTGCAAGAATCAACCCAATGAATATAGTATCCGCAACAACTAGAATGTGTGTTCCGTCGAGACAAAAATGGGATCTTCACGTATAACCTTCTTATCATAGATGTGACGCAAAGAAACTGTTAGATCAAGTATTATTGAACTTTACGAGAAAAGGCAGCGGGTTTGGAAACCGAAGGTATTCTACCTTCACTATGATTAGAAAAACGAACAGGACGTTATGTGATTGTCCCAAAGGAATGTGACTCAAGTACTTATTACTAATTATATCATCGCCGAAAAACTAGAGGGACGTATTATGTCAATGCATATTCTATTCCCTTCAGGGTTCCCCTCTAGGTCCATTATGCGCTGATGTTGGAACATGCGTGAGACGTACACTCTAAGAACAATATAGTCAAATTGACTAGATTACATATCACAGGGGCCACGAATAGAATATAGTCAAATGTTTGACTAGATTGGAGTCAATTTTGAAAGGAAATTTGTCCGCTTTGACAATTTGCTCTTCAAAATTGACCATAATCTAGTCAAACATTTGACTAGATTCTATTCGTGGCTCTTGTGATATGTAATCTAGTCAATTTGACTAGATTGTTTTTAGAGTGTATATTTCAATAATTAGCTAGTATAATTCCTGGCAGTGACCTTTTGATGAAGCTATGTGATACTTTCAAAAATGGAACACTATTGTTCCCAATATTATTTTGTCGTGAATGATATACTGGGTGAATGATTACTGTGACCTAATATCATATTATATATCACATCGCCTGTGCAATTGAATGGACGTATTAAATGTCGCTTGAATCCCATTCGTAATTTCACTTGGTGTTGTCTGGCCCGGTGGTATAGAGCTACTCTGAATACAATGGCAAATAATCGGAATTCTTTATATTGTATTAATAATATGCAATGTTCGAGGTATCAAAAGCATGCAAATAACGAAAAATTCCATTGATCGAGGACTCAATAATTAACTGGACATTATAGCTACTCAGCTGTAACATAAGTTTATACTCTATTTCTTCTCCCTATCCTCTCTGCAATTGGTTCCCGCCACAAACCCCCTCCCCTAATGAGGTAGATTGTGGCATTGTATGATATTAACTCGTTCGATGATACACTGGAGCAGGGCTCGAGCCTGAAGTTTGTATATACAGGTCCAGAGCATTACCGCTATACTATCATGACCCTTTTGGCTACTATACCGCACTACGAAGTCCGTCCCTCCACGTCTCTCCATGACCATGTCTCGCTACGACCTCTACCTCCCTCCAGGTCCCTGTACTTTGAGAAGTCATGAATAGCCTTGATGGAGGTCTCGGAACAGGTCTCGATCTCAGTCTCGAGACCTGACTTGGCTGGTCACGGGCGACGCGCTCAATGTATCGGGCTCGGTCTTGGAGAACTCGCTAGTTTCGGACCGGGACCACATATTTTATGCATGCTCAAGATGACTAGATCATGCATAGGCCTCTGATCATTGAAGAGCGCAGAGCTTAGGTGGTACATGATCTATAACAGGTAGCAGAGCTGCAGCCGATCACTTGTGTGCCCCAGTTGATCAAGAGGAAATGTCCCAATGAAATTGGATAATTGCAGTTAACCACGCAAGATAGCCTTCTCCGGGGAATTATCTCTCGCAGGGTACTATATTGTTCCAACGTGTATACTACATCTGATTTGAGAGATCGAGATGCAGAGCTGAACCTGCGAGGCGTGTTTCAGAAAATTCGCATTTTCACCTAGAGTGGAACAACTTGTCATTTTAACTAACTATGTTTTATCTTAGCTGAAATGACTCTTATCAATACCCGTCCAGTTTTCACTGAAATCGAAGTGGTGGTGGATCCATGTGTAGCATTAGGATCACAACTAGTTGACAATTTATTTCATATTCATATACACCCTCCAACTGACCTCTAGTGAGTTATGTTATGCATCAAAATAATACTTGACATTATTTGCATTGCTATAGAGAATATTATTATCCCGTGATTATATATCGCGCTTAACCACGTCGATGACATGTCCAAAGCGCATCACATATATTACCCTAATCACAGGAGACAGGTATACGATATCCGACTGGGTTCTAACTATACTGAGCTAATCCCAGATATTCCATGCAAGACATTGCTTGCCGGAGTTATTCGGTAATATGTGGGTTATTTTGCTCCTACTGGACTACCCCTGGTTTCCTTCTCACAATGACTATGATAATAATGAAGATAACAATAACAATAGAACAAGTGATCAAAATGACTCTGGAAGCCTGAACCCTTTTTCCAGTGGTGGCATTTTCAGAAAATCTACCGGTTACTTGGGCAGGTTATTTGCCGCAGCATCAACTATCAAATGTGTTCTCCGTACCGAATTGACACTTGACGGCGGAAACCATAATGATAATTATTATCATATTCATTCAGCTAGGTACCTTATTTGTAGTATTTAGGACATGGTCGTTGTTTTCCAGTTAATAAATGCTATCCTCAAGTGTTGAATGGAGAGATTCAGTCATAACAACGTGTATGTGCATGGAGACTTGTGTTCTACCTTGGGCAACATTTAGAAACATGTAACTTTTTCGTCAGTCCTCTGGAAGGTGACCTATATTTGTTTTTAACCTGAGTGACGACGTCTTTTCGTTAACGTAGAAAGTAAATGGATTATATAGCTTTATTCCGATCTAGCAAACTATATATCACTCGTGCAATTTCGTAGGCGATTCGATGCTGAGCGCGACAACCCAAAACCTACAGATTCAACGAAGTAACCAAAAAATAAGCTACCTTAATCCGCTTTCCTCCCTTCTTGAACGCAAATAAGCTAGCGGGTTGAATATATTCGTTGTTCGATCATCATGGGCCTCAGACTCCAGATTACGTTCCACTAATACATGTTATCTTACTATCAATTGGTAACTGAACGCGCCCAAGAGTTTCTCGTATATCATACAACACGTAAGTTGATAGGAATGTTTCACCACAATTTACAGATTATATATAATTGTGAACCTATAATACGTGCTGTTTCAGTGTAGCAGTTCATTCCATAGAGGAAGCAATCGAATACAGTGACTATTCACCGGACCTATGTCACCGCGGGATAGAATTACCGATCAACACTCTGAAGATAAGATCTAAGATCTGTAATTTACCTCGGGCGACGCGAAGTACACATTGTGATAAGAAAACCGAGAACAAATCTATCGTCATTGGGATTAAACGTCCGTGGTACTGATCTAATATTGTTTTCGTTTCACTCACTCAGTACTGTACATTCATCGAAAACAACAACATACGATACAGTATTTTTTACCAACAGTTTTTTAGTACATTATTTTTCATGGAGTAGCTCAAAGTGGTGTTGTGCAAACGATTAGTTGGAACATATGTGGATCTTTGTATTTAATATATATATACAATGTATATAGTTCATAATTCATTTTAACAAGGTAAATAGTGAATACATGTATGATTTATGATACCAAATATATACACAAGAACTTTGAATAACGACATTTAAATTTGTGAAGGTCTAGGTGAGAAGTTCAATCTGGTGCGACATACTTGAATTTCACCACACTCAGTCTTCATGAGATGACGTCAGCTCCAAAGTCCAAGACCAAAACCTATCCTTGTCCTGTTTCTCAAAATGTTGCAGACAAAAAAAGATGCATAATATTATATAGTACTGGTGAGCAGTTTCTCCACTCAGTGCTTGCACAAAACACCCATCAAACTAAAGAAGAATAACCTGAAATCTACATGGCTCCAAAGCATACAGTTATTGTTCAAACTCTAGGCACGGAACCGTTCTGTTATGATACCATCCGATATCCTTGTTATGGGGGTCAAGGTCATCGTGCAAGGCAACCGGTACGATACATCCTCAGTATTACGTATTTTATACATGGTAGGTAGTAAAGCAGTGAACGCAATTAGTACCCTGTTCCCGCAGGCTCATAGTTATAATTTTGCAGGCGTATTGTCTCGATTTGCGCCAGACGTTATATTTTCGCGGTAGCAAAGTGTACAAAAATGGGTATTCCATTCAATAATATTCTGTAAATGGCTTTAGGGAAGTGTAACTCTTCTGTAATTTTGGTACATTGAGCGTGATTAAATAATGGCCTTTAAAAAACAAAAACACTGGCTAATTGTTATTGGTGTGTAAACTTGCGTGTGATCAATCATTTCACTTGCCTTAGCATTTACTCAAGAAGCTCTCACAGCTTTGACGCATCGGCTGTGATTGAGTGATAATATATACATGATTTGTTGGGAAATCAGAGAAGAATTCGGTGTAAGACACTCAGCCTGACGTTTTGACGATAGCGCATAATATAAGACACGTGTATTTACTACTCTGGATCCGATGAGTTGGAAACTGAGGACTACTTCGAGGAAAGATCAGACGTAGTTAGTCAGTGAGTTAGTTAGCATCAGTGAACGGAATGTGAACAAATTGCAATTTGCAAATGTTGTCAGAATGAGAAGACCAACTGGAATATTATTGTGAATGACAGTGAAACAGATATAAGTGAATACAGTTGGAAATTAGCTATCAACCAATAAACTGCTAGAGCTGGTGGAGAGGTTCATATTATTTTTGTGAACAACCGATAACCCAATAGGGTCAATTTGAATTGACGAATGCTATTATTTGATGTTATTGTGCAGTACTCATTGTCGCATGCATGAATAGTCTAGGAAGTACAATTTCATGTTTAGAAGAAACCCAACATGAGGGAGAGTACACGCTGTCATGCACTCGTTTCTAACTTTTATCCAACCGTATTGGTAAATGACTGCGACTGTTTTACACCATATGGGATCGCATTTTGAATAAAATTCGCAGTATTGTTGGTTTGTTCACTGGAAAAAACAATATTCTACGACAGCATACAATATACAATATCATTTGACTTGACTTGACAACCAAATTTATTTAAAACCTGTAGTTTATGTTATACGACGTTTTATAACGTGTCGGTTATTCAACTATAACAAAATTATATGCTGGATAACTACCTTTTTATATGATATAATCGTTTTTGTCAATATTCAGACGATGGAATCCAGTTTGCCTAATGTTATTGGAATCAGGAAATGACGAATATCTTGGCGTTCTGTCAGGAAACAACAACGTCGCGAACAAAATATCACACATATTGGCATTGCCATTGAGAAACTGCTGTTTCTGGTGGTAGTGAGAAGAGCTATTATTTCAGTTATACTCTTGATCATAATTAGGCTCTCTTGCCTAAAACGATATCAGCTAATGTTACATTAACGTTTTACCTGTTTCAAATTTCCACACATCAACGTTTAAGTGTGCTTCACTTCAACCTGAAAACACTTCCCTCTCCGGACTACGTCGGAATACCCGTCCTAGAGTTGAAAGGAGCCTTAGAGCAACACAAACTGTACATACATAATTGCACTATTCATTTTCAATCCCTGAAAGCCAATTTGTCATTTCTTGTATTTTCTCTCTGCTCGACCTTCATTATTCTTAGGAAACAATGGAATGGCAGATATACGATTGTATCGAATCCTTAGCAGTGAAATGTCATTGGATTTGAACGGGTGACGTACGTGATCCGTCTGTTGTATGGCAATTGGAGTCAGCGTACTGCTCATTCAAAACGAATTGGTGGCATATTATTGTTGTTTGTATAACCTGAACGACGTGTTTTTGTCAACTGGAAATTATTGATCAAATATATTAGTGCGACATACAGCATTGTTATTGGATACATTTTTTGCCACAATTTGATTGAGCAAATCTAGAGTTGTCCACTTTAAACGTTGACGTTTCTTACTTAACATGTTCAGGTCGACATCATAGTAAGCTAATGGAGGGGTACTCATAGAACATAACAGTCTTATTGTTATTCGAGTGAAACACAATAGCATTACTTCGATAGCGTCGCTAAAAGCTTAGTTCCGATAACTACTATGTTTGATCGGCTATTCCAACATTCATTCGTTGAGGGGAACAAACCACATAAAATAGCATATTGAGGAATTACTTGAACAATGATACCTTTTTCAGTTTTCAGGGCATTGCGGTCATCGGGGAGGCATAATTGAAAATTTACTACAAGAAGGCATCTTCTACAATTTGAGGAGTAGACAATTGTGAAGTGTGCATCTGATCCGTGCTTGTTGTCTCGAGCCGTCTCGTGCTGACTGTCAGAATGATCTCAGACAGCATTGAGTGCACATAACAACACGGCGAGGAGTCAGCTCCTGTGGCGATTTGTAGACATTAGCTTCCCTAAGGTAAGGAACGCTCCAAGCTCATTGCCCATCGTACGTATGTGACGTTCATTGTGACAATATAAATAGCCGAACTGATCTTGCAGCCAATATTTCCCAGAAGCCATCCTTGTCATTTTGAATCAGTAACTGTGACAAATAGGCAAGCGAATTCATACGGGGCACCAGCGATCCCCGAGTAATATAGGTATGTTTTCGATGTATTCACAGAATTTGAACTCGTCGGAAGGAGTGACAGATATATATATATATATAACGAGTATATTTACACAAATCCTGATTCTGACAATGAGCAGAACATCAATAATTAGTATAATGTTGGAGTACACATTATCGGCAACTGGCGCGCCCACGTGCTCGTCTTCGACGACCAAGATAGCGGCCTACAATGAGCGGTGGGATGGATACACGGAAAGTAAACGTAGAGTAAACGATAAGTTGAATGGGACTTGAAAAGTTGAAATTCGATTAAGATTAACTCGTCGTAACAAATAGGGGGAGGTATTACAGGAGAACGTCCAACTCACCATCCAGTGTCATCCTTTAAAACGGAGGGGGGGGGGGACAACGGGGCCTCTGGGAGGGGGGGGCTG
>JAUOBX010141141.1:0-12426 GCA_032360705.1 Eupentacta quinquesemita
TTCGTTCTTTAGGTTTGTAAAGCGCTTAGAGGCTTTCGCATTAGGCGCTCTATCAAGTCCTCATTATTATTATTATTTAAAGGGAGAATTTAGCTCTTTTCATTCGAAACAAATTCCGGTCAAATTGTCAATATAAAATAATCACAATATGAGCTCAATATAATCCTGAACTATCTTCCTACACCCTGACACTAGAGAACAAAGCGAGCAAATAATGGTGGGAAAACCCATTGGTGCACATCAACTAAAAAGATCAGACAGTTGACATTGCCCTCATTTTAACCACCAGTGTAATATGACCGAATATGTACCTGTGACGAATACCTTAACGTGATTCGGTAGTCTCCATTCTCCACTGAACCCACCAGCGTGATATGATTAACTAATGTACAAAGTCGCATTCTAAGGAACCCTAAAGTGGACTCTCAATATCATATGATACATGATACTAGAATACCGTGTGCCATTGTCGAATAGGTATCAGTACTTGTGTGCAATATGAGTCAAGTACGACCATACAGCCAAACGGGTTTAGCTTGCCTGTACGTACCATATGTACTCAATTGAAATACATGTATCAAAACTTTATCCGCTCCAACCTGACGCGGTATTCTAAGAAGATGCTTCTCTCGTATGCTCAGGTCGTCGAGACCAGACTGAGAAAATCCAATTATGGTTCACTATTTTACAGCTGAAAATTGGCGCGGTAAATATCAATGAGAATGAATTATCAAAGTGTAAATCACGGGGCTCATACTGATGACATTTTATCGATCTTGCTGGTGCGTTAAATTATCGCAGTATTTCATCATCCTTAAACGCTGACAGCATAAGAATTGAGGCTGGTGACGCACAAGTCTTCATTTTTACAGCTATCCTATGATCAATCTGAGAAACAACCTATAAGGGAAGAGATTGCCTCTTCTTTGCTTACAGCACTTCCATATCGGATGTCGAAAATTTACAACCCTTGCACATTTTGTTTGACAATTTGCTTTTATACTATACATCATTGAAGAAGCAAGAAGAGTATGGAGCGTTTCCCGGGGATGCGGTCGCAAAAAGGAATACGAAATCCTATTTGCTCGAGTAAACAATGAGTTGGGCTATAGTGGCTGACTCGGCCTCATGAGTCGCATGCCTCAATTTGTCACCGTCGGGTTAAACCGACCTCTCATACAGATATGTTATTTCGTTCGATTTGGCCATCGGTTATTTGAATGTGGACACGGCGTGAAGTTCTATAGCAATTCGACCACACAATCATTGCCGATGGGTGAAATTTTCGTTGTATAAAGAGTGCCTAACAGATGAAATCATGTATCTTTACTACTAGTTTTTCTACATGTGGATTTTGATCTAATGAGCATATATCCTATATATTTTGGTGGATAACAATAAATTAGACCAAATATTTGAAAATGTACAATCACCAGCGAATAAAATAGGACTAAAGTGAAAAGTATACGAACTAACGTTTCCTGTATTTGTCGTACTCTCTATCAGCGCACTCTAGGTATAGAGTCTGGAACATAAATGGCAGTGTGTAACAAGATGAACTGAACAAAAGTCCACGCTATAATATATTTCCGAACCGGACAAAGTCAGACATCGAGAGGAATCATATCTCAGCCCTGAGAAAGTAGAAAAGCATCAGTCACATTATCTGTGTCTGGTATCATGTCGTCATCCAGTGAACAATCTGAATGAGATTTAAATTGGCATGATCTTGCTTCCTCATTGCTCAATGTCATAATAAATACTGCGTACACAGGAAAGTTCGGGACGGCCGAATATCCATGGTAAATTGCGGTAATTATTGGCGGGAAAAGTCAGGCTTTATCCTGTAACTACTCGATATCTGACATAAAGTCTGATAGTTATTCAGGCTCCCCACTACGGAGTGTTGGACGCCCCGTCGCGAAAACCTTCTTAGCCCCACTGCCTTAACCCCGACAAAATTTCACATTGTGAAATACGACGAATTAGAGGATCCCGTAGAGATTGATCTTGTGGAATGCAAAAGGCATTTTTTATATAAACGTGACTATCCGAAGAGCATTTTTCCGGAATACATGTGAATTTCGTCTTGAGAAAACCTCGATTGTTTCCCGGACGACATAGGACCGGGTGTTAACTGGAATCATTTCCTATTAACGAATAACACGGACATTATTTGGATGAGTGTCGGCATGTATGTCTCTTTCATCAATCACCTACTCAAATGTCGGTCCACGTCGATGCCGAAAATTTACCGATGGGAAGGAACAAAAGTATCGAATTGGAGCCAAGAGGATGACCCCCGACATCTTAGATAAGTTGATTAGAGAACGTATAACAACACATCTGCAATATATGTTATACATCAGTCCGCCTCTTCTACTAATTGGAATGAAGCCTATACTTCTGATCACTCCGTCATCAAACTACCGGTAATACCCCCCCCCCCCCCCCATATCAGTATTGTCCCAGAAAAAAGGTTCATCAAGTTGCCAAGGCCCCACAACCGAGTTAAAACTCTGCGTAATGGTGTGACAACGCATCGCAAGAACTATATTGCCCTCATCGGCTCTGTGAACCCATTGGACCTCTTCCTCATGCTTTCTGCAATAATTGTCTCCTAATATGACAGTCTCTGTATTAGACGTAATTATACGGCCATTCTGCTATTCTTACACGAACAGTGGAATACCACCGTTTGTTTTGGAGTGCGGTTCGATGAGAGACCCAGGCGAGTACTTCATCGCTATCATTTTTGCGTTCAAATGCATGCCCATAGATCTTTTTTACGACACTGTCCGTGCCAATTCACATCGATTCACAGAGATCAAATTACCGTCCTAGTGAGATGAACATCTGCTTTCTCACATTCCAGGGAGAGGGGGGTTAACTGTTAACATGAACTCAAACTGATGTCATTTATTTCTCGCTAAGAATGTTATATACTGCATACCTTGCAGACTCTAAAAGACGACTCCCGGTGAAACGACAACATATTATAAGTGTTAACCCTGGCCATTATGTAACATTTCATTGCCTGGAGCTCGGATGATGATCGGACTATTAAATGTAACACACATCCGCACATGGAGTCGCTCTGAGAGAGGTCCAATGTTAGAAATTAAAGATTCATGCCATCAGGTTCTATGCATATGTTGACTTCGTCATTTCCTTGCAAAATTGTAGTTCAGTTCTCGGGTGTTTTGACTATGTTTCGTGGAAATGGGCGAGCTCATAACTATTCCAAAGTGTAAGACAATCCATTCCTTGCAAAAAAGTGTACTTTTAAACAGCTGATGGAGAATATTGGTAGGTGAAACACATCCCGAGGAAGCCTATTTCAGGCAGGCAAAGTGCGGAGAAACAAGGGTTCCGATGCAATGAGGACGCAACTGAAAGACATGGGAATAGGAAAGTAACCTAGTGACGCGGTATGTCTTTCTGTCGTCATCGCAAAGACGCTCATAACACCTTTACTCCGTCATGGAAATGCGCATTCGCTCGCCTTGAATTTATCTCACCAAGATGTTTTTCATTCTTCTTGAAAGTAGGATCAGCAAGCCGGATCTTCCTGCGTCTCCATTTTCCGCAGGTGTGTGTGGGGTGGGGGAAGAGAGGGGGGTAGGGGTGTCTATAGTTGAATCAAAAGTTTGCCCTTCCTCTCGGAGTCACGGGACTTATATCAGCAAATCACTAAACCGCACGCAAATTAGTTTCAATGGATGACAAATACAGTATCATCATGGAGTATAATAGCATCTGTAACATAATTTAACTTTTTCAGAGCAACTCCATCCGACTTATATTTGATAGACAACAATAATCCGTCTTCTGAACACCACCCGAACTCCTAGCAATAGAATATCCGATGAAAATCATAGTTAAGTTATATGTTATCGTTTCGATGACGAGTCGCCTTTCAACGTCAACACAGTATGCAGTAGAACATTCTTAGCGAAGAGGGAGTAACATAAGTTCATGTCAACAATCAACTACTTTCCCTGGAAAGTGTGAAAGCAGATGTTCATCTCACTGGGATAGTAATTGAATCCCCGTGGATCGATGTAAATCGACGTGAGCTGATTCCTAACATTATCATCAAGGACCTCACTATGGGCACGGACGGTGTTGTCAGAAATATGATGAATGGGCATGCATTCAAACGCAAAAATAACAGCTGCACTCCGAAAATAAACGGAGATATCTTCCTAATTGGAACCAGTAGCAGGATGGCCGTACAATTTACCTCCAATACGGAGACCATCATATTAAGAGACAGAGGACCGGTGTATAACATATCGGTACATTGAGAATGTATGGATCCTTTATCAAACTTGTCTAAGAAGTTGGTAGCCGAACGAAACAAAGTATGTTACGGTAATATGTTTTGTTTGTTGAGTGATTCAATTACATGCGGGTGTAATCAAATATATAGCGATCCTGAAGTACTGTTTATCATGCATTGTCTACTATGTCAATATTAGACTGAATTATTTAAATCCATGCTCGGGTTGAAACTCATATTCATTGGCAAAATTCAAGGTAAGTATTTTCTTAAATGAAACGCCGTATTCGTGTAAGTAGCGTTTGTCTCTGACTGTCTAATCATGGTTCTCAAAGTGCAGCTTGCAATTCAATTACGATACCTGGCGTAATACTTTCCCAATCAAGGAAAACGTACCAAATTTAACCCGGATATATGCGACGTTGTGAGAGATATCGGTAATTATTAACATAGCAAAACTGGTCAAACACGCGCACAATCTGATATGGGTTACTGCTTCGCTGAGAAGTTGATAGCCAAACGAAAAAAAGTGTGTTACAGTGATATATTTTGTTTGTTGAATGATCCGATTACATGCGGGTGTAATCAAATATATAGCGATCCTGAAGTGCTGGTCATCATGCATTGTCCAATATGTCAATATTATACGGAATTAATGAAAACCATGCACGGGATGTAACTCATATTCATTTAAATTGGAAAAATTCAAGGTAAAAATTGTCCTAAATGAAACGCCGTATTCGTATAAGTAGCGTATGTCCCTGACTGTCTAATGGTTTCCCGAAAGTACATCTTGCAATTCAATCACGATACCCGGCGTAACATTTCTCCGAACAAGAAAAACGTAACACATTTAACCTGGATTTATCCGACGATATGAGAGATATCGGTAATTATCAACATAGCGAAACCGGTCAAACCATGCACAATCCGGTATGGGTTACTGCTTCGCCACCAGATATCGTCGGTAGCTGTCAGACAGTAACGTGATATATACCGTATGCCAATAGGATAGCCTATGTCAGTAGGTATGTGCAGAAAATGAGCACCTGAAATCATCCACACACGTATTTTAATTGGTTATCTGGTTATATGGTGAATCAAATTCCGAAATTTTTTGGACAGTTGATATTATCATACGTTACTAATCAAGATGAATGACAATGGGTTGATATAAACCTAGTATAGGAGAGTAAAAATAAATTCGGGTCACCGCCTTCGCCGGCATATTTACACCTTCAAATACCACACTGTAGACCACACTTGTATATCTCGATGAAGACTTAATGAAAAGTAACAATTCCTTCAAATCTCCTGTTCAAAATAAATATTCCCATAAGCAGTTCATATCTGTCTGTATGTCAGTATGCTGTAAAGCTGCACATGCGCGCAGAACCTCGCTCATCATTATGCACTCTATTTTATAACCTTCACAACTAGGAATGAAAAATGGATTGACTAAGAATACGCAGCTGTCAAATGAAAGATCCAGAGCCGCAATCATCACGAGCTCAAAGCTCCTGATATTTCCCTGTTTGTATGATTCAAAAATACCTCTGGTCCCGCGGGGCGGCAGTGTCACAGCAAACAACAATGCACGCAATCAGTCACCCACATTACGTTGTCATGGGATAAATGCTTTATTATTTTCATCAATCAAAATGCAATATTCCAGATTCCCGTGATTCATAGGGCTTAGTTTATTGACAGGTAGAGTTCATTCAACGGACAGAGTCATGGTGAGTTATTATTGTTGATATGCTATATGGATGTTCTGCCATGTATTCTTACAAAGTACTCCGCGTGGGTAAATAATTGTAATTTAAAATCCAAATTCGTAGGTTTGTCGCGATTGGAGTCACAATGCTGACGGATGTAAATCCCTGCATTAATATTATTAGGTGGATCCCAAATTATCCCTCGCTTTCACAAGCTGAACGAATGCCTCTTTGCTCCCACATATAACAGTAAAACACAATAGCTTCGATGTACTGCCTCTCAGATGTATCAATACGGTACGGTCAGTATATCTGTTATGCTGATTGATTCATTCAATACAGGTACAATAAATTATAACCTAAATCAATGTTTATTATAATGTACAATTCTCATTGCATTCAAAATTTCAAATAGACGGATTTTAAACACGATACCGTTGAAGCTCATATTTACTTATATCTGTATATTGGCAATATCCAAGGCAGCCATGTACCTTATGACTATTCTTGATAGGAGGCCCTCAGCCGTGTAAGGTCAGGTAGCATATGTATTTGACTGTGAAAGTGCACCGACCATGCAAATTTGCAATCCAATTACTAGACGCAAAACCTGCCCTGATCGAGGAAATTGTAACATTTTCATTTCCGATAATTGCGATGTTTTTCGATACTTAATGACGTAATGGGATTGACCGACACGCAATCGGGTCGATACGGGTCGCCAACAGATATGGACGATATATACGGTGTGTCAACTGCCTCGGGTTGCATGTAGGCAAGTGTTATATTGCGCACATAACTGATGATTCATATTCGTCTTTTGGTTGGCTTATCAAATCACTTCTGCTGATTATATACTACTGTAGATATTATTCTGGTCAAGGTCATGAGACCTCATAATCCTCTTTGAATTGACGGAAATTAGTCTGCAAGAGTTTTGGTGGAAGAGCTTCTGTGAATGGTATCGAACCACGAGGTGTGGACTATTTCCCTGGCGTTGAACCTGAACGGGCGCCCAGTCTTCTGAAGATGAGTATATAGGCTGAATAACACGCTAAATGTCAAGCAGAGACACACGTTTTGAACTCCGTCCCAAAAAATGTTTTAGATATGCATTTGGAGATGCGGAAGACATGATCACTCCAAATTATGAGCCGATTGTAAATAGTGAAAGTCCCGTTTCCGCATCGTGGTGTTATATTAGCCTAGAAATCGCGTGAACGAACCTTGCCGTTACTCAAATTAACAGAACAACACCAAGGGCACATGTATTCCCATATAACGGATTTGACTAAATTTACTCAATAACCGTTTTATTACAGTTCGCGCGATATGCGTTAATTTTGTATCGACAGGCAGGACCGCGGGGCATTGTCGACACTCTTGGTTCGTAATTGCTCAGGCGTGAGACGTTGATGGCTGTAATTAGACCTAATATCTTGAATGAAATAAGAGGAGACCTTGCAATTATCCAGCGAAGGTCAGTTTTATGAATAGAATTCCCGCTCAACTCGTTTCAGTACTCTCAACTCAGTATTCTGTGGCGAGCCCATCCTCACGATGATTCAATAACGAGGGGCAATTTGGGAATCCCAAATACATTTACAGTACCGTTGTGTGTCCTGTCCAGCTCAACTTCAGCAGGGTTTCTTGGAATTGCGTTTATCACAGTATTATCTCTAAATATGATAGCAATATTCGATTTAGAGTCGGAGGCGCACTCGATACTAGGTGCTTCCCCTCTCTGATTCTATCATTACAACAACTAATAGCCTCAGCTTTCAACCTCATATCGCGATTATTTATTTACAAGAGGTTGGGTTCCCGAATAACCCAATTTCGTAGTGTTGTTCCTCCTTCGCAGATACTAAAGTAACTGTTACCGAGAAAGTGACAAGATGTGGTGGACCGATTGAGGCGAAGAACGGGAAATAGGAAGTAACGATGAAGAAGACAGAGGGAGGGATACAGATGTACAATGGGTAAGATGCTAAAGAGTAGTAGTACAACGGTCTTGGTTGATGAGACGAATCAACTGTTTACGAACAAAGACACTAACAGACTGAGTGATAACGGCTAAGCCCCGGATAATGGCGGTAGTGATGCAGTTATGACGAATGTAACAACTTCTATATTGCGACACACTCAAAGCTTGTTTCATCCATGCATTTTGAAAGGTTATATTGACCTGTAAATTCGTTTAACGTCCTATTAAATCGGATATTTTGTCCTCATGAGGTACCATGATGACAGAATTGAGCTCTTCCTATTCGGAACAAAATGCAGTCAAATTGCAGTCAATAAATATTCGCAATATGAGCTTAAAGTATCATTCCTAGAATATCATCCTACCCTAACAATATAGAACATACATAGGGGAACACAGGGGGAGAACACCCATTGAATACACATCAACCAACGATATCAGGCAGTTTCCATGTCCCATATTTCAACTACCACTACCAGTGTGATATTACCGAACAATGTCAAATCCACAGAATACCTCGAGTGGATTGTCAATACCGTATGAAACAGAAACAATACCGTGTTTCAACGTCCAATCGATATCATTACTCGGGTTGAATAGGAGCCTAATGGGCGACACATCCACTTAGTAACGTAGTGGTCTATTGATATGAGCACCCGCACACTAACCGCAATAACTTTATTACCAATTAGCTCATTATTGTTACTACCTTAAAAGTAATACCACCATTGAATTGTGAATTGAATAACGATTTCGGGCAAAACACTTTCTATCTCGATTGATTTGCACACTCGACACTATTCTAGTGCGTAACGTTACCTAAATAGAACGTGTGTTCCTTTTTCCAGGCACCATGAACTTCATCGCCTTCTACCGGACGCGGTATTGCGAGAAGATACCGGTTCAGGTCGTTGAGATTAGAGTGAGCAAATCCAATTATGGTTCAATATTCTACAGCTGAACATTGAAGCGGTAAATATCAATAAGAATGAAATACTAACAAGTCAAACACGAGGCTCATACTACTGCAGTACTAATGACATTTCTGCTGCAATATTTTATCGTCCTTACCCGTTGAAAACATACAAATTGAGGGCGATGACGCGCACGTCGTTATTTCCTCAGCTATCCTATCACCAATCAATTAGTGGAGAGACTGCCTCTACTTTGCTTACAGCATCTCCCATATCGGATGTCGAAAATTTACTTCTCCGCATTTGTTTGACACTTTGCTTTTATACTTAACATCATTGAAAAGGCGAAACGAGTAGGACGTGTTTCCCCGAGGGTCGGTCGCAAATAGGAATACGAAATCCTATTTGACCGAGTAAACAATGCGTTAGGGTATAGCCTACTGGCAGACTAGGCTTGAAGTTTTAGAATGTCATGCCTCGATCCGTCATCATCGGGTTGAACTGACCTCGCCAATAGATATGCCAATTCGTTCAATTATCCCTCGATGTAAACCTCGGTTCATCTGGTTGTTGACCGGGTCTGGACTTATATAACTATTCGACCACACAGCGCTTGCCAAAAGGTGACATTTTTGTCAGAAATGTGCCTGACGGATGAGTTAATTTCATTCAGAGGATGACTGCACGTTCTGTTGTGCGTAACAAGTTCTGTGGTGTAACAAGTTCTGAGGCCTGATTTTTATGAGGTCGTCCCTGAGGGCATGGATTGAGTGCATTTTTATGGTCATTGCGGTCAGTCATCGAAGGAAGTTGGTCACGAGCGAGAAGTTTACGACTAATTTAGGATCAGGTGTCGCGGCTTGTGGTGAATACCCCTGTGGATTTACGACTTTTCCCCCTTCGACTTCCCTCTCTGTATCGTCTAGGCATGAAGAGACTGTTGTGGCGCGGAATAGCTGCCTGGGTAATCCTGCCTGGTCTTTTAGAGGGTAAGGGCTGTATTCTTGTTCACTGTTTGTATTTAGTACTTGCTTTATTATACAAAATCTCCACAAAAATGCTCTCACACCGGTAGAAACTGAAATGAGTAACACCGGATTTCAGTATTTGGTCACTGTCGCAATGTAACGTTCCAACACCGAAGAAACAATTGCAAATGGGATAACATGTGACTATATAACTAGGTACTAGTAAGTTAATGTGAATGATAAAATGAATAATATGTATTACAACATTTTGTCCCAGGTGAGGAGGGGTCCTAACAGGGCTGCCACCAACGGCGCCCGCTACCATTTACAAGTCACCAAACCACCAAGGTTCCCGATAAGTAACGCCTGGGTGGCTGTCCCTGTCTTGGTAATGATTCTACGAATTTGTAACAAAAGTACCAGTGTCACAGGTTGGTCCTTCGAAGCCCATCACACAGAGACAGGCAAAGTTCAAACCAGGCTGGGATACACAGGTGGCACCGTTGTTACATGGTTCGGAATCGCAGGGGTCCATCTCTGAGGAGGAAATAAATAAATGTCAATGTTTCACAGTAAGTATAATGGAACAACAAGGGTATTGTGGCATTGGGGAGGAACACGTGCGTAGCATAACAATGAAATAGTTTTTTGCTTTTGTCATAATTTATGTCAACCCAATTTTACACGAAGTAGTACATTAACTTCATAATTCCCATTTCCCATGAAAATTATGAGTATGAACAATCGGAAATATTTGCCTCCTAATAATAGTCTCATTATGTGGAAATTTCACTCGGCCTATTCTAAATAAATAGACAAAGAGACAAGATGACTGCCTAAACCATTTTGCTGCAGCAAAAAATAAATATCTTGCACTGGTTACTATAGATTAAGTATGAGTCTAAACACCTAATGAAGCGCTCATTTTACAGGGAGTAATCAATGGTATTTATATAACTTACAAAACAACTGCAGAAACTATACACTACTATATATATACAGGAAAATTGGTGGAATTGGATTTCCTAACGAGATAGATGTACGTTAGATAGATGTACTAATTAGGGAAAGTTTACCAGGCAAACAGGATATGAATAAAACTAAGAATAAAACAAACTTGGCTGAACTAAGATATGACAATATGTATGTAGTAACACATGGCATGTATCTATATGGCAAGTATCCCTCTAGCTAAACTAGCCCATACACAGATTTGGAGGTTCCACATGAGCAAGATAAAGTTATTATTGTCATATATATTTGAAAAAGTCTGATGATTACAAACCTATTTCACATGTTTCTCCTTCATAGCCAATAGGACAAACACAGAAGAAGTCGAGGTTATCGATGGCAATGCAGGTCCCTCCGTTGGTACATGGCTGAGTACCACAGGGGTCAGATTCTGGTAGGAAATGAAGTGAGACAACAGGTTCGATCATTCCTTCTATCTAGGGATTCTAGGCAGTAGAACTTCGAATGCCTTGTCACCACTTCACTGAATAAGTCAAGTTTGCTCAATCTGCTTCTCAGTCTTATGAACTTTCTTATCTGTGCTGTTATAGGGGCAGTTCAATATAACAATAAAATTACTGTGCTTTTCAGGTTGGTAATGAAATGATCAGTCCAAGATAATAACAATATCTGATATCTCTTGCTTTGAAAGCACTTTCCCATCCATGTTGATGGCACCCCCGAAGCGCTACACAGATATTATCCTAATCACAGGAATTGGGTATGCTCTCCGACAATCCTGCCTACTGAGCTGCAGCCATTTTGATTTTGCCCAACCTGATTTTGCCACAGCTGTATCAGTACAGCCACCATCACCGACAGTGTCACCAGGGTAGCAGAAGAACAAATCCACAACCTTCAGATGAAAACCATCTAGGCAGTAGAACTTCAAATGCCTTGTCACCACTCCACTGAATGAGTTTGCTCAATCTGCTTTTCAGTCTTCTGAACTTTCTTATCTGTGCTGTTATAGGGGCAGTTCAATGTAACAAAGCACTTTCCCATGTTGATGTTACCCTCGAAGCACTACACAGATATTATCCTAATCACAGGAATCAGGTATGCTCTAATCCCGTCACTAAGCTGCAGCCATTGTGGGTGCAGATTGTACTCGTTCACTATCATAAAGCATCAGTGAGTCAAGTCCAGCCGATCCGAGTCCCTACCATCTGAGTACGAGTCCTCTGCTCCAAGTCCGAGTCCTTGTGTCCGAGTGTCTTAATAGAAACACATCATTCCAGCCAAAATGTACACTATCAGACTTTGCTGACGTGTGTGTATACTGTATAGTCCTACATGGCTACTCACAAACACAAATTGGCTCCTGTCATGTGGTTGGATGCATCATTGCTGTTATCTGAGTGGTGTTGACAAGTTCGATGCGATACTTTTGTGTTGTCATGAGTGAAATGACCAAGATATGTGCTTGCAAAAAATCAGTGAAGGACAGTCCGAGACCGAGTCCTTCAAAATCGGTCTCGAGACCAGTATCGAGACCGAGACAGGTCACGAGTCCTCCAATGTAAAGCATGGCACTGTGCCC